>JAYEVE010000919.1:0-107172 GCA_036346375.1 Guadua angustifolia | reverse complement strand
ATAGATTTCATGTTGTTTAACAGTTAAGTTTCACTAGATTTCGTAGTGTACTTATAAGTTTCGTAACGTTTCAGTTTTGTAGGTTTCATTAGGTTTCGTATGTTTCATTAGGTTTCAAAAGAGTTTCAAATAGATTTTACAAATATTTCAGTATATCTCAATAAATTTCAATGAGTTTCTAGTATGAAACTGCAAGTTTCGTCAAGTTTCAAATCTGAAACTTGATTTAAAACGAAATTCAAAATAATTTTAACTGACTTAGCCCTGAAAGCTAAGTTTCATAGCTAAGTTTCACAGCTAAGTTTCGCAACTAGGTTTCATATTGTTTCACAGTTTGAGTTTCACCAGGTTTCGTAGTATACTTATAAGTTTCATACTTTATGCATGTTTCGTCAGATTTTAAAAGAAGTTTCCAATAAATATTCATTTGTGTTTCGGTAAGTTTATACAAATTACATGTGTATTTCAGAAGTTTCAGTAAGTTCCATGCGTGTTATGCTAAGTTTCAAGAGAACATTTGAAAAGTTTCATGTTTCGCTAAATTTCACGTGTTTCTAGAATATTTTAAGTTTCATCAAGTTTCAACCCATGCGTTTCAACAAGTTTTAGAGCATGTTTCACAAGTTTTAGAGCATGTTTCAGGTTATTAATTGATTCAGGAGTTTCACAACGTTTCATAGATAGGTTTCATGTTATTTCATAGTTAAGTTTCACTAGGTTTCGTAGTGTACTAATAAGTTTCGTAACATTTCAGTATCCGTGAAAAGTTATGATACTTAAACCTAGTTACGAAACATTGTGAAACTTATTTCGTGAAATCTTATGGAACTTATCTATGAAACATTGTTCAAGAGCCGATGCCGAGAAGCAAAAGCCGAAGCTAAAAGCCACGGCTGTTCTGGAGCTAGAGTCAAGTACTTGAAGGCTTGAAGCCGGACTAGATGCCAAATGGATTAAATTCGGTTGAACCGATCGGGCTCTCTGACTCCTTGACGAGCAAAAAATGGCTTGTAGATGCCACTTGCTTTGCACTTCTTCTTGTGCGCCGAAGGCAAATGTTCCTTCACATCCTGAAGCTTATTCACATCCGCGATTATTCCTTCTCTAGCGCAAGCTCTCGGGTGAAGACTTCTTCACGTGGAGCGACGGTCGTCTCTCGATGCACCAAGAGCGTCAGGTCGAAGGTCGGACGAGCGACGAAGGCGGCACGGACGTCGAGCACGAGGCACGCCACGCCGGAGGGTGAGCAGGTCGGTGGCTGGCCAGCGGGAAGGTGGGCCAGAGCGTGTCGGGCCAGCCGATAGACAAAGCGGCGCGAACAGCCAAAGATGGATTCCTGTTCCGTTGATTTCTATTCGTACGGTATACCGTGCGTTAGTTTTTCTTTTTAAATTGTAACATCCCGAAAAATGCAATTAAGTAAAAATAAATATTTTAAATTTGAAAATATTTATTTCTGAGTTTCTCGGCATTATTGGTTTTTAATTGAATATCTTTGGAGTTTTGCATTGCATGAGAAATCAAATAAAGAGAATCAGTGAATGGATAATGGTAAAAGGCAAAAGATAAAAAGTAAAAATTTAGAAAAATTTCCATGAGAACCCTGATCATTCAATTAAATCATTTCAGCCAGCAAATGAAATTTTACACATAGAATAATGAAGGGATAAAACGAAAGGATAATCATAAGTCAAAACAATGCATTGTCAGAATTTATAAAATATTTATGTATCATATCTGGAGCCATAAAAATTATCATGAGAACCTCAATGCAATATCTACCTTTGGTAAAGATATTATAAATTAATAATGTCATTTAATATTTTTTAATTCAAAACAGAAGTTCTGAAATTCTGAAAACCTTAATGTCAGAATTTTTATAAATTACTGGAGCAAAATCTCGAGCTGAAAACTTTACATAAGAATACTTAGCTCAAATTAATTTGAAAAACAAAGTTTCAAAAAGTTATAAAAAAATTTTAATTGTCTGATAATTCAAAATCAGAAATTTAAATCCTGTGCATTGTACGGTGTCAGAATTTTAGTAAATAATCTACAAATTATTTCGATCTAAACTTTTTACTGGAGATCATCTACTTCTAGAAGAGACTACACAAAAAGTATGAAAAATCTCTGACAAGGTTTAGCCGGCGAATGAATGCAAGTTCAGTGCGCCCGGCCGGTTGATTCTTAAGCCGGTTTCTTGCTCTCATTGCCATGCGGGTCCCAGTTGCAGTCACTCCTTGTCTCCAGAACTTTCCATCGATGCCAGAGCAATGCCCAAGTCCTTGCTTCAGGATTTCATGCCACTTTAGAGACCACCAGAGGTAGTGCTCCACTCACTTCCTCATCCACTCCTTCTCTTTCCTCTCAAGCCAACAACAGAACTTCCTGCATTTCCTCCATTGCCAAGCTCCAGAGCTCCTAGCCGGGATTGATTCGAGCAATAGAGCACTCCACTCTCAAAACCCTCTTAGCTGGAGCATCACCAAGCCTCAAGCATCGAAAGCCCTCAAAAATATTGGAGCCCCTTCACATGAAATCGAGCTGCAGCCGTGCGCCCTTCTCCTCCAAGTCCGGCCGTCGTGGGCGGAGCTCCTCGGGCCTTCCCCCTTCAGGTGAACTTCGAAAATGAAACCCCTAGCACCTCCTGATGCTCACAATGCAACCGATTCAAGCTCTAACGCCCTATTCTTCTTCCTCCACCGTCCGCCATTGTTGCCTGCGCCCAACTCCGGCTGCGCACCGCCCTGCGTCCCCTCTGGCCGAATCGATTGAAGCCCTGGATGCTCCTTGCCGTGCTGGGGGTCCCCGTGCCCTCGCCGTCACCGGAGATCCACCGGAGAGCCGTCGCCGTTCAGCCCTAGTTCCATCTCCTGTTTCCTATCTTCACTCAGTGAACCCAGCTGGAGGTAGGAGAAGCTCAGTCAGTTGGCGACTTTTGTCCCAGAAAGCGTATTTTTAGTTTTCAGTGATTCTCAAATGCACTTGATGATCAATTAGCAGTATCTATTGCAATATTACCGCAATTCCAGTAAAACAAAATTTGTATAACCATCTAAAATCAAGAAGAGTCTAAATGTACAAGAATACTTAATTTCTAAACTGCAGAATCATTATTCGAAGTAAACTTTGATTTGTAACCTCATTATGCTCTTCATATTAGCCCTGTGGTCAATAAGTCATAAAATGATAAGATAAGTTTTATATGATGCTAAGATCAGGATGGGTTCAAATATACTAAAATATCCAATTCATGAATCACAAAACAATCATTTAAATTTAAAGTGGGATGAACACACTAGTATGGACAATGTTGCTCACATGAAGAATATAACTTATGAAATCGTATAGGAAATGATTATGTGCTTCTGGGATCTTAATAAGCCTCATCATGCAGAGATATTAAATACTTGAACTAAGTTTAATGCATTGCATAGTGACCATTAATAAACCTTAGTATGAACATTAGTAGGAATAGTAGCATGGTAGCTCATAAAATGGTAACAACACTTTGAATAGGGTACTGGAAACAGCAAGAGCCCATTTGTGCATAAATACTTAGAATCAAACTCAATTAGCATTCTTTTAATGAAAGGCAATGTAAATCATAGCGATAAGTAAATAGTTGATCTATTGCAATCAAAGTTAAAATAATACCAAACCAACGTTATAACCTTTCCAGGATTTCTACCTGTTGATACCTGAAAAATGAATTAAAGATCTTGTATAATGTAGTTGCAATCTCAATGTAAACTTGGCCGATTTAAGGTTTGCAAATGTGATCACTTAGACTAGTTTAACAGTAGATAAAATAACTTGCCCAAATACTAAAATATGTGAAACTAGTATAGTAACAATCTACAAAGTTTATGCTACCAAATTCTATAAAAAGAACCTTATTCCATTAAGGTTTGCATATTAATATTGTTAGTACAAAACCCTTAAGTGTTAAACTTTTGATTCACTTTTGGCCGATTCCGAATAGCGTCAATTTACAATACCACTTAAGCCTTTTCAACAGCGAATATAATGTATCAGCCAAAGTCTAAAATTTATGGAATTAGCTTAGGATTGTTATACAAAGTATAAATCATCTTATCATGAAGAAATAACCATATTTTATCATGTTTTACATATTAATCTTAATAGCTTAATAACCCTAAGTAATCACATTGCTTTAGACCTTAATGCGAATGAGTAAACTTTAGGTAATAATGAAGAAAACCAGTAGTTAAGTTATTTGTATCGCCAGAACCTTCTCAAATATTGTAGTATAAGCCAGTAGCCTAAATTAGTAAATCTAGCTTGCGTAAAGCTAATTCTAAGCAGAATCAATTAAAGATAAAGAACTAATCGCCCCTAGTCCAACGTGATTGTTTAAGCCTTTTCCCTAGCCTGCAAGTATTAAAGATTGTCAGAACTCATATTTTGAGTAGTGAATCAATGAAAGCTTGCAGCTAATGCTTAAATCTATTAATCTAATCAATCTTTGCATCTTGAATTCGTAAAATAAGATTAATAAATTCATTAAGAGCAATTCCTGTTCTTGTAAAGAATTTATTTGTTTTGCTATCTATTTCTTTTGCTCTTATTGAAGTCTTTTATTTGCGTTGTTTCCGTTGATCGACGTGTAGAGCCGACGTTGCTATTTCCGTCGTCATCTTCGTCAACCGCAATTCTTGTCTTCGTCGTAATAAGTGATTAAGCAAGGCAAGCATCCTTTGACCATATTGAGCCTAGTATTTTATATCCCTTTTGTGCATCAAATTGTTTTATGCATGCGATTACTTTATGTAAATTGCTATTTTGTGGATTGGTAGTTATACCTGTTGTCTCGTGATCCTCCTTTGATGATTATGAATGTGTGAACCTTGATAACCATAGATTGAGGCTAGACATCTCTTAATGTCATCTTGGGTATATACGTTCATATTATTCATGCTTAGCCCTACTTTAGAGTCAATGATGTACATGATCAAACCAGTAATTGTTTCCTGAAAATATTGAAAATGTCACTGTTGGTTGCGGGTATTTTGATTAAAAACCCAAAAGAAAACTATACTTTGATGCGGGCGATTATGGGCGATAGCCGGATGTGCAAAAGGAATTGCACGTAGTGTAGGGTGAAGTGTCGCCCGTGTCGATTAAGGACCGAGCAATGGGACGCTATTGATCCGAGATTTCCGTGCAACCACGAGGGCTATTATGGGGTAGCCTTAGCCTATTAAGTTATTTGGACATGGCTTTGTTCATTGGTAGGCGGGAGATAGCACGGGTATTCCGGTCAGGTCTACCCGACGGGGTATTCCGGTCAGGTCTACTTGCTAATGCAACGGTGTACGCCCTGCCGTGTTTAGAAACGTTGTGTTGTGTGTGAAAGTGGATCCACGGCTTGGGTGTGTGTTTCTAGTTCTACGGCGGGGGTTAACGTCCCGGGCTAGATCAAAGCCATGTCTAAGTAATGTAACGGCTCTGTATGATCGCTCTGCGGCACACCAAAGGAAGTGTGCTAATAGCTTGCGCAAAGAGTGGATCATTCCTTGTGGGTAAAGTTGTACACCTCTGCAGAGTTTAAATCTAATCGATTAGCCGCGCTCGCGGTCATGAGCACTCGGTGAAGTCATTCCAATGTTAGATGTTTTATTATTTCTCAAATGGTTGGTATCATTTGTTTTGCAAATTGTGATTTATGTCAAAGGGCCGACATTGATGGAATTTCAGGAATGTGAATGATTCGTCGCTCACGTCGTGGAGGATTGTGAGTGTTACATATGCTTTATTTATTTGTTATCAATTAAATGCTCTTATAAATTTCCGTTTGCAAATAACTTGATTTACAAATGAAATTCGCTTTATGCAAATTAATCTGAGAAGCCTTTCCTTTGAAATGACCTGCATGTATTGTAGGTTTTGCTCAAGTCTTCTTGAGTGCGTAATGTACTCACCCTTGCCTAATTATATTGTAGGTGGTTGAGAATGCGTAACCGGAGTTCTTTCGCGTAAGTTGCGGGTTCCTCTTCGCGTGTTCTATTTGGATTTATGCCTGGTCAGTTGCCTGCGGGATTGGATGGGTAAACCACAAGGCTTGCTTCTTTTTCGCTATATTTCTCTCGAGTTGTAATATTTCTGTAATTAATCGCTTCCGCTTAATTATTATTTGTATGGTTGTGATTTCCAATTGTTGTAAACATGTGAGTGCTAGCTCTTGATCCAGGAATAGCACAAGAATCACATGGAGGTTCTGCTCATCCTAACGGGTCTCACAGAGTTGGTATCAGAGCTATACTGACCGTAGGATAAACCTTAGATAGAATGGTCGTTAGTATTGGAATAAGCAAATTCAAAATCTTATTTTCAAAAGATACTCAATTTGCGAAATGTAGACTCTGCCATTCTTTCCTCATTCTTAAGGCTCTACTCTTATCTCTACTTCCATTTTGAATTGTAAACAAACTCTTCTTTCCTGAAAAAGAAATTGTCGCTAGTGGTTGTCTTCGCTACTCCTCCTGAAGATGTGTGAGACTTGTCGCTGCCATTCTTCATGCCTACCAAAGAAGACTACAATGTCTGCGCCAACTATCTCAATGAAGTCAGACGATACTTCACTAACTTCGACAAACAGAAGTATAACTTGAAGATCCTACTTCATGAAGAGTCAGTATTACCCAACACTAAAAGGGTAGAAGATTAGAATATTTTGCGACCTACCTTAAGATAAGAACCCATACGCGTAGCATATTATTCCGCTCTAATTATATAGATCAATTTATGTTGTCGTCATGTCTCTTGCTATTTGAAGTTTGTTCTATTTTATTTTCCAGGACTGATTTATATGTGAACTTAGCCCCTGGGTTAAAGTTTCATAATAAATTGTCCTCATGTATGAATATGGAGAACTTAACCCGTAGGATAAATAAGAAGTTGTAAAACAGCTTATCTCTTCTCTATATAAAACTTATACAAACTTGTCCCTTCTTCTGTATAATTTTTTACCAGTGTAACCATTTTGGTTATTAACCTTCCTTAAAATTAAATCTTGTTAAGATTAGTAACATAGTCTCCATGTCTGCTTTTAGCCTCTCAAAACCGCATCCTCCATATATAAACCAAGTTTAAGATATCACCATACTAGTAAACACCAAGCAAAATTAAGCTACTTTAGGCTAATTAAAACATAAATCTTTTTCACCAATAACTCTTGATCATGTTTCAAAACTCACTTCACCACTTTGCTTAAATTATATATACCATGAAGATGAGCTAGAACCAAAAAGTTATACACTTCTAACAAAAACCTGGGAATGGATGTTAAGAATGGAAAACTTGAAAAATCAGAATTCTATTTTCTAAAAAGAAATATAAAAAGAATAACATTAGTTGTACATATACTCTTTTCCCCAACTATAGAATTTAATCTTCTTATCTGTACACTCATTTCCTCCTTTGTAGAATTTTCTTTCTCTACTCCTAAGTTATTCTTTCTAGCAATATTTCTCTCACTATCTTTTTGCAAAATGAAAACTACCAACAAACTTATTGAAACTAATTTAAGCAACAAGTCAGCAACATTGTGATGTTTGCATCAACAACTACAAGAAGATGGAGGTAATGAAGTGTCTCAACCTCTTCAGCTCCATAGAAGCAGCAGAGCATCTCAACCTCTCCGACTTCATCAAAGCCTGGGAATACCAATTTAAACAAGTGGTGCAAGGAATAAAAGAAACTCGTCACTGAATAGCCTACTTTGAAAGATAGTATGATGCGAACTACACCTTATTCTAGCTATATAGTAAATCTTTTATGCATAAATACATATGGCCAGTAGAAGGAAGAACCATAGATACCCTTCCTACATATTAAGTTGAATATATATGTAGTATTTCTGTGTCATTGAAATTTTTGTTGTAAATCTTTTCTATTGCTTTCGGGTTACTCTCGTGACTGTTAAACCACTAGGTTGAAATTTACGATGTGTTAACCCTGTTTAATAAGAAAAAATTAATTAAGAAAGATTTTAAAGAACGAAACGTTGCCTTATAAACCAAACTAAAAATTTCATAATCTGCACGGAAACTACAATCTAGAGTTAATTGGAAAGAATCAAATATTACTTCATGATATAGATAACTCTTATCTAACCATCTTCTCCGATTCCAACATCTCATCAAACGCGGTCGTAAAACGCCTCTAATCCAATAGAATTCTGTCTAAATAACTTTACCCTAGAAAATATTGTTGCAGGATGCTTGCGACATAACTCATTAATACATCTACTAAAAGTAATGAGTAATAAATCTTTTAGCCTTTATAATCAACCTTTGGCTCTCTCCAAGCAATTCTGGTTAAGATACACCCTTTTATTCATCTCCAACGTTTTAACATATTGTGTGCCTCTTCTTACACTAATTTGTTCTTGCTAACGATTCTCGGTACAAATTGTTAACGCACCTTATCTACGTTGCAAGAACCCAACCAAGAAAAATGAATGCCAAAATCTCCAACCTTGGCACTAATGTTTGCTGTAATCGAATAAAAACATCATACACCTACTTTCTTCTCTATGACAGCAAGCAACCAAACTCTCTGTGTCTGGGCCAAAGCCAAACATCAACATTGCATCGATTACCGTTTGCTGCCCTTATCCCTTTCATTACAACGGCAGTTGCTCCTTGTCGTTTTCTTTGCCACGGCAACCTTTAGAACTGGCGTTGACCTCGGCTGGGAATTGCAAAGCCAATTGCTGGCCAATCTTGTCGCATGTAATTAATTTGTCCTTGTCAGCACTGTCATATCGTCCCATGGATTAAATCAACCAAGGCAAGCTGATCATTGTCATAACACTCCTTCCATGCCAAAGTTGATGTGGTAGTTTTCTTTTTCTTCCCTTGCCGACTGCTGCTACAGCAGAGCATCATTCCGCTAGTGTTCCAATTGACGTCGTGTGAACTGAATCCAACACTTGTGGCGTGTTCATTGCCCATCTCTTTTCTAGTTGCACTGCCATAGCTATAGCTGCCAGAATCATTGAATGCATTCCCATTCAAACTCTGTCATTCACCATCATCGTGCATACACTCAATTATTAAGTTTTCCCTATTTCCTTGGTCAATCAAATGGTGAAAACAACATTTGTTGCACAGACCCGCTGCAACTTGGCTGTCTTTACTCATACTTATTCATATTTTGCGGAAAACATGGTTATTTCTTTTTAAATACCTACCCAGAGTTCTCTCAGTTTACCCCCGCCTCTAACAAGCATTACAAACCGTCACCCATTTATACGTTGGTGCCACCATCCTTAGCTCTTGTAAATATCTGTGCCCAGTTTAATGCCCCCTATGTCCAATGGTTGCTAATGCAATTCAACGTTAGCGAGAGAAATTTTGAGCCTAGGTTCCTAAAGATTTGACAAACAGAAGAGAAAATGTCGCTGCAGGGATGTCCTAAGAAGCAATAAGTTGAGATTCACAAGGAAGATAGTATCGGTCACACAATTAAGCCTAACAAGATGACCACTTTCGTAATAATTATAGCACACATGTGGTTACCGTGACATCTTGCAAAATGATGCCCACAAGAAGAACAACTATCTTCTATAGCCATAATCATCCATCAGGATAATGGTTCAATGATTGTCTCCAAAAAGATTCTAGAGTCATTTGTCGTACCCTTCTAACCAAGCATCACATATGTGAAACCCAGGTGAAAATAAAATGCACAAAAGCTCCTCCGGGTTGGCGAAGATCTCGCTCAATCGGCCATCGCTTTTACTTTGATTTTAGTCGTTTTAGTGCTTCCCTTGTTTTGCATCCTTGCAAAA
Source organism: Guadua angustifolia (assembly GCA_036346375.1). Lineage (NCBI taxonomy): Eukaryota > Viridiplantae > Streptophyta > Magnoliopsida > Poales > Poaceae > Guadua > Guadua angustifolia. Next base: position 97,349 of record JAYEVE010000919.1, on the reverse strand, counting down.
ATCCTCCTTCACGAATCTACATGTGGAGTGAACTAGTGTCAGGTGAACTTGAAACTAGTTGCTGTCCTAGTCTGTTTTCCCTTTGAAAATAGCTTATCATCTTCGAGTGATGATTCCTTTCAAATTCTGTCATGCTGCATAGGAAATATCACTTAAGGAATTAAAGAAACAACACCAATGGACAGTTATCTGATATGCAAAACCGAAAAGCCCATTTCATTTATTTCTACTGTGGTAAACATGGACGTTACACCTATACTTGCTCAAGGAAAAGAAAATCAACCAGCTCTTAGACCTGCATTCAATCTGACACAAAATGATTAGTCCGAGTCATTCAAGGTAGTTACCTACAGCATGAATTGGCGGACGAAGTTTATGATCTGCCATATGTAGCATTAGGTGTGATATTTATACATTTGAACCCTACCAGGATACAAGTTTAACTCCATAGTCAACTCCTTGATTTTAGTCACTTCCTGATCATCTATTTTATAACATTAGCAAGTAATCTTTCCATTGCTTCGAACAAAGCGGATATCGTCATCTGCAACAACCGAAAATAACTTGAACACTCCGCCAACATCTGCCCAAAAATAGTCCTACTTCACCTCATCAAGGAAGACGTTAGTAATTTCCAAGCCATCGCAAAGACTTAGAAAACGTCAAGTGCCTAAAGCAACCCCTGCTTCGGCATCAGGCTTTGAAAGTAAGACATCTTCTGATGTGACTGTACCTGACTCTTAATATGATAGTGAGTACGTTCCTTGTGTATTCAATTCCTGCGATCGATCTTCTTGACTTTGTATACTCCATTCTTTCATAATTGCTGAATCCAAAGGTAATCAAAACCCTTTGTCTACAAAGGTGGTTAAACGAATCAAATCATCAGGATCACTTTATAATTTTTTTCCTCAACCTAACGATTAAATTATCTCTACCTTATTTTCAATCTAAAGTCAATCCGAAATGACATTTGTTTTCAGCTCATTTCATCAACTAATGTCAGATTGTACAGATCAACCATTGTATTTGAATACCCTTCATGGTATTAAACATTCGGTTCTTCCCAAATGAAGCTAATGGCGATGCAACCTATCTCCCACCTCAAAAATTTTTAAATATACCACATGCCACTCTATAAATTAGATTGTCCCTATTAACAATACTGATTATACAAATAAAAGGGATGTGTAGAAAGTATTAGTATCTCTCATCTGTTTACCTAAAGCTCAATCAGAATTCTTCCCTATTCTCGCACGTTAGCTTGGAGTCGCAAGACAAAGATCCAGTGAAGCAATTGCAATGAAGATGACGTATCAACAGAACGACAAAGTCGCCTCCGATAAGAATTCCCGAATCTATCTCATCCTCGAGAATTGTAAGGTGGTGGTATTTACCGTTTCCACATCTGAAGTAACCTGGCGCGACAATATATTAGGCCATATCGTATCATTTAGAAGATGGGAGAAAAGGGCATGAAGGTTAAAGTTGTCATCCTAGCTCCAGTGTTTATCATATCTTCTAGGTATCGCAATTAAGGAAATATCTTCATTTTCCCTCTAAGCTCACCCAACTAGATGAAATTTATCTACAACACAATTCAACTTATCGAGAGCATTCGATTAGAATCCTAAAAGAAGTTGAACGCCACAGTCGTAATAAATTTCGCAAGACGATCAAGATTCAGCGGAGCAATCATTCTGAAGAAGAAGCAATTTGGGAAAACGAGAAGACCGACTCAAGGAGGAATTTCTTGACTTCTTTTAGAAATACTTTCCTTTAGACCCACCAAATCTCGGGGTCGAGATTTCTGTAAGGGGGGTAGATCTGTAACATCCCGAAAAATGCAATTAAGTAAAAATAAATATTTTAAATTTGAAAATATTTATTTCTGAGTTTCTCGGCATTATTGGTTTTTAATTGAATTTCTTTGGAGTTTTGCATTGCATGAGAAATCAAATAAAGAGAATCAGTGAATGGATAATGGTAAAAAGGCAAAAAGATAAAAAGTAAAAATTTAGAAAAATTGCCATGAGAACCCTGATCATTCAATTAAATCATTTCAGCCAGCAAATGAAATTTTACACATAGAATAATGAAGGGATAAAACGAAAGGATAACTGTTAAGTCAAAACAATGCATTGTCAGAATTTATAAAATATTTATGTATCATATCTGGAGCCATAAAAATTATCATGAGAACCTCAATGCAATATCTACCTTTGGTAAAGATATTATAAATTAATAATGTCATTTAATATTTTTTTAATTCAAAAATAGAAGTTCTGAAATTCTGAAAAACCTTAATGTCAGAATTTTTATAAATTACTGGAGCAAAATCTCGAGCTGAAAACTTTACATAAGAATACTTAGCTCAAATTAATTTTAAAAACAAAGTTTCAAAAAGTTATAAAAATATTTGAATTGTCTGATAATTCAAAATCAGAAATTTAAATCCTGTGCATTGTACGGTGTCAGAATTTTAGTAAATAATCTACGAATTATTTCGATCTAAACTTTTTACTGGAGATCATCTACTTCCAGAAGAGACTTTGCAAAAAGTATGAAAAATCTCTGACAAGGTTTAGCCGGCGAATGAATGCAAGTTCAGTGCCTTGCCGATTGATTCTTAAGCCGGTTTCTTGCTCTCACCGCCATGCGGGTCCCGATTGCAGATCCTCCTTGTCTCCGAACTTTCCATCGATGCGAGCAATGCCCAAGTCCTTGCTTCAGGATTTCATGCCATTTTAGAGACCACCAGAGGTAGTGCTCCACTCACTTCCTCATCCACTCCTTCTCTTTCCTCTCAAGCCAACAATGAACTTCCTGCATTTCCTCCATTGCCAAGCTCCAGAGCTCCTAGCCGGGATTGATTCGAGCAATAGAGCACTCCACTCTCAAAACCCTCTTAGCTGGAGCATCACCAAGCCTCAAGCATCGAAAGCCCTCAAAAATATTGGAGCCCCTTCACATGAAATCGAGCTGCAGCCGTGCGCCCTTCTCCTCCAAGTCCGGCCGTCGTGGGCGGAGCTCCTCGGGCCTTCCCCCTTCAGGTGAACTTCGAAAATGAAACCCCTAGCACCTCCTGATGCTCACAATGCAACCGATTCAAGCTCTAACGCCCTATTCTTCTTCCTCCACCGTCCGCCATTGTTGCTCGCGCTAACTCCGGCCAAGACCGCCTCGGCCCTCTGGCCGAATCGATTGAAGCCTGGATGCTCCTTGCCGTCTTTGGGGTCCCGTGCCCTCGCCACACCGGAGATCCACCGAGAGCCGTCGCTGTTCAGCCCTAGTTCCATCTCCTGTTTCCTATCTTCACTCATGAACCCACTGGAGATAGGAGAAGCTCGATCGATTGGCGACTTTTGTCCCGAAAGCGTATTTTTAGTTTTCATGATTCTCAAATGCACTTGATGATCAATTAGCAGATCTATTGCAATATTACCACAATTCCAGTAAAACAAAATTTGTATAACCATCTAAAATCAAGAAGAGTCTAAATGTACAAGAATACTTAATTTCTAAACTGCAGAATCATTATTCGAAGTAAACTTTGATTTGTAACCTCATTATGCTCTTCATATTAGCCCTGTGGTCAATAAGTCATAAAACGATAAGATAAGTTTTATATGATGCTAAGATCAGGATGGGTTCAAATATACTAAAATATCCAATTCATGAATCACAAAACAATCATTTAAATTTAAAGTGGGATGAACACACTAGTATGGACAATGTTGCTCACATGAAGAATATAACTTATGAAATCGTATAGGAAATGATTATGTGCTTCTGGGATCTTAATAAGCCTCATCATGCAGAGATATTAAATACTTGAACTAAGTTTAATGCATTGCATAGTGACCATTAATAAACCTTAGTATGAACATTAGTAGGAATAGTAGCATGGTAGCTCATAAAATGGTAACAACACTTTGAATAGGGTACTGGAAACAGCAAGAGCCCATGTGTGCATAAATACTTAGAATCAAACTCAATTAGCATTCTTTTAATGAAAGGCAATGTAAATCATAGCGATAAGTAAATAGTTGATCTATTGCAATCAAAGTTAAAATAATACCAAACCAACGTTATAACCTTTCCAGGATTTCTACCTGTTGATACCGAAAAATGAATTAAAGATCTTGTATAATGTAGTTGCAATCTCAATGTAAACTTGGCGATTTAAGGTTTGCAAATGTGATCATTTAGACTAGTTTAACAGTAGATAAAATAACTTGCCCAAACACTAAAATATGTGAAACTAGTATAGTAACAATCTACAAAGTTTATGCTACCAAATTCTATAAAAAGAACCTTATTCCATTAAGGTTTGCGTATTAATATTGTTAGTACAAAACCCTTAAGTGTTAAACTTTTGATTCACTTTTGGCGATTCGAATAGCGTCAATTTACAATACCACTTAAGCCTTTTCAACAGCGAATATAATGTATCACCAAAGTCTAAAATTTATGGAATTAGCTTAGGATTGTTATACAAAGTATAAATCATCTTATCATGAAGAAATAACCATATTTTATCATGTTTTACATATTAATCTTAATAGCTTAATAACCCTAAGTAATCACATTGCTTTAGACCTTAATGCGAATGAGTAAACTTTAGGTAATAATGAAGAAAACCAGTAGTTAAGTTATTTGTATCGCTAGAACCTTCTCAAATATTGTAGTATAAGCCAGTAGCCTAAATTAGTAAATCTAGCTTGCGTAAAGCTAATTCTAAGCAGAATCAATTAAAGATAAAGAACTAATCGCCCCTAGTCCAACGTGATTGTTTAAGCCTTTTCCCTAGCCTGCAAGTATTAAAGATTGTCAGAACTCATATTTTGAGTAGTGAATCAATGAAAGCTTGCAGCTAATGCTTAAATCTATTAATCTAATCAATCTTTGCATCTTGAATTCGTAAAATAAGATTAATAAATTCATTAAGAGCAATTCCTGTTCTTGTAAAGAATTTATTTGTTTTGCTATCTATTTCTTTTGCTCTTATTGAAGTCTTTTATTTGCGTTGTTTCCGTTGATCGACGTGTAGAGCCGACGTTGCTATTTCCGTCGTCGTCTTCGTCAACCGCAATTCTTGTCTTCGTCGTAATAAGTGATTAAGCAAGGCAAGCATCCTTTGACCATATTGAGCCCAGTATTTTATATCCCTTTTGTGCATCAAATTGTTTTATGCATGCGATTACTTTATGTAAACTGCTATTTTGTGGATTGGTAGTTATACCTGTTGTCTCGTGATCCTCCTTTGATGATTATGAATGTGTGAACCTTGATAACCATAGATTGAGGCTAGACATCTCTTAATGTCATCTTGGGTATATACGTTCATATTATTCATGCTTAGCCCTACTTTAGAGTCAATGATGTACATGATCAAACCAGTAATTGTTTCCTGAAAATATTGAAAATGTCACTGTTGGTTGCGGGTATTTTGATTAAAAACCCAAAAGAAAACTATACTTTGATGCGGGCGATTATGGGCGATAGCCGGATGTGCAAAAGGAATTGCACGTAGTGTAGGGTGAAGTGTCGCCCGTGTCGGATTAAGGACCGAGCAATGGGACGCTATTGATCCGAGATTTCCGTGCAACCACGAGGGCTATTATGGGGTAGCCTTAGCCTATTAAGTTATTTGGACATGGCTTTGTTCATTGGTAGGCGGGAGATAGCACGGTATTCGGTCAGTCTACCCGACGGGTATTCGGTCAGTCTACTTGCTAATGCAACGGTGTATACCGCCGTGTTTAGAAACGTTGTGTTGTGTGTGAAAGTGGATCCACGGCTTGGGTGTGTGTTTCTAGTTCTACGGCGGGGGTTAACGTCCCGGGCTAGATCAAAGCCATGTCTAAGTAATGTAACGGCTCTGTATGATCGCTCTGCGGCACACCAAAGGAAGTGTGCTAATAGCTTGCGCAAAGAGTGGATCATTCCTTGTGGGTAAAGTTGTACACCTCTGCAGAGTTTAAATCTAATCGATTAGCCGCGCTCGCGGTCATGAGCACTCGGTGAAGTCATTCCAATGTTAGATGTTTTATTATTTCTCAAATGGTTGGTATCATTTGTTTTGCAAATTGTGATTTATGTCAAAGGGCCGACATTGATGGAATTTCAGGAATGTGAATGATTCGTCGCTCACGTCGTGGAGGACTGTGAGTGTTACATATGCTTTATTTATTTGTTATCAATTAAATGCTCTTATAAATTTCCGTTTGCAAATAACTTGATTTACAAATGAAATTCGCTTTATGCAAATTAACTGTAGAAGCCTTTCCTTTGAAATGACCTGCATGTATTGTAGGTTTTGCTCAAGTCTTGCTGAGTGCGTAATGTACTCACCCTTGCCTAATTATATTGTAGGTGGTTGAGAATGCGTAGCTTCGGAGTTCTTTCGTCGTAAGTTGCGGGTTCCTCTTCGCGTGTTCTATTTGGATTTATGCCTGGTCAGTTGCCTGCGGGATTGGATGGGTAAACCACAAGGCTTGCTTCTTTTGCTGCTATATTTCTCTGAGTTGTAATATTTCTGTAATTAATCGTTTCCGCTTAATTATTATTTGTATGGTTGTGATTTCCAATTGTTGTAAACATGTGAGTGCTAGCTACTGATCCAGGGAATAGCACAGTAATCACATGGAGGTTCCTGTTCATCCGAACGGGGTCTCACATAAATTTTGCCGAATTGGTTCTTTTGGTGGGTCCTGAAATACACTTTTTCGGCTTCCTTCTGGTGGATCCATTTGAATTTTCTCAAAAAACTAAATTTTGGTCAAATTTTGTCCAACCATTTTGCCCCGAAATTACACCAAAATTTCCAGTGGGTGCCGAAATTTTTTTTAAAACGAAATTTAAAACCCTGCTATGCAGAAAATTTATCGACTATTTGCAAGCTGAACTTAATTATGTGTGCTTCAATTTGTTTCTCCATGCTCTGCAACTCTGCAGTGTCATCCTTCTCCCGATAGCCATCACGTTCTACACGACCTGGTGGTTCATCCGCTTCGTCGACGGCTTCTTCTCGCCAATTTACATCCATCTCGGCATAGATGTCTTCGGTAATCCACCGTTCACCATTGATCTCCACTCTGAAAAAGTTCTAAGAAGACTAACTGAAACCACGAACAATCACGCACACAAAAGGAACCACTCATGCACAGGTTACAAAACCACAGTTCTTGGTAACTTCAGTTTCTTTGCACTTGGCGATGATCATTTTCATCTCAAGCAGGTCTGGGGTTTGCCACTTCGATCACCTTCATCTTCCTCGTCGGCGTGTTCATGTCGTCGTGGCTGGGAGCATCTCTCCTTGGCCTCGGTGAGTTCTTCATCAAGATGATGCCGCTCGTGCGCCATATCTACTCTGCTTCCAAGCAGATAAGCGCCGCGATATCGCCAGGTATATAAACTCACTCATTCTAAACAACATCGCACAAACCAATTTGTACTTTGATCATCTGCAGATTTACACTAGTAGTTTGTAGATGATTTGAAGTAGAGTTTCGTAAATATTAGGGTCAGTACACACATTTTTCAGCCACGGAGACGCTATTAAGTGTAGATTATTTCAGACCAGAGCTCACGGGCCTTCAAGGAGGTGGTGATCATACGCCACCCCAGGATAGGCGAGTACGCGCTCGGCTTCATCACGTCGACGGTGACGCTGCGCGGCGCGAACGGCGACCAGGAGCTCGCCTGCGTCTACGTGCCGACGAACCACCTCTACCTCGGCGACATCTTCCTCATGAGCCGCGCCGACGTGATCATACCGGATCTGTCCGTCCGGGAGGCCATCGGTCAGCACTAATACCATGTTGTTCTTGCTGTGTTTTCATTTGAGTAAATGAGAAAAAAAAATGTAATGCCAGTATACAACAGTTTGATTTGATTGGTGAATTTCGTACAGAGATCGTTCTTTCTGGCGGCATGTCGATGCCGCAGATCATATCGGCAATGGAGGGGGTCGTCGTCCTCGGTGACCGTGGCCGAGCAGTGAAGGGTCCTTTGGGTCACCCTTGCCAGTAGATTTATCAGCAGCTGGTTCTTACCTTCACAGCTTCACTCCTCTCATTTGAGATTTTGCATGTTCGGATAATAGATTTAGAGGAAAGGATTCCCAGTTTTGATAAGAGGTATCGAGCATTTAAACTGCTAAGCTTTTGCTGTGTAAATTTCATTCTGTGCAAGTTTTCCTATGGTCTGCAAAATGGCTGTATCGATAGTGAAACAGTATAAATTACGCGGTGAAACTCCGGGCAAAAGCAAACATAAAAAAGGAAAAGTATGCATGGCACAGAATTCAGCAATGTTTGCATCAGAGGATTATTGGTGTGTCATTTGCTTTACTTCAGTTGGGAATTGAATCAATACAAGCCTCGACCTAGCAAGACGTACGCGCAGGAATTATTCCATGATCAGCATTGATTTTCTATTGGATAGGTGATTATATGAATTACTATTTAAAAGTTTCACAAATATTAAAACATAAATGAAACGTGGATGCTATGGTGATTACTTATCTCTTTTTGTGTTTCAAAATTTATACTATTTGTATTAAAAGGAATAAAGGATAATGCATAGAAACACTTTCATCCGTTCCAAGCTGCTGTCAGACATCGGGCTTGCTAAATACCACTGGGGCAGGTGTCACAGGTCAAGTTCTTAACAGGCTCTGAAGTTTGCTTCAACTTCATGCAAAAGTTGTAGGATCGAGGCATATCAAGAGGGAGTGAATTGGTGAAAACTAACACCTAAAACTATTTTTTTGTGTTTTTATTAATTCTGAAAATTAACAAAATAATGACCAAACTGAACAAATCTCTAGGATAATTGATCTAATACCATGGAAGAGAAACTAGATTAAACATGCATACTAGAGAACAATTATACGTAACTATGTATTAATAGATCGGAATCTTTACTCACTGATTTTCATCAAAGAACATGCACATAGATCTCTTTATATGAAAGCATACCCTGAAGTGATCTCCCAAAATTTTCTTCAATTCTTCCTTCTCTTCTGTTATCTCTGTTCTCTCTTTCTTGTTCGTGTTTTCTTTCGATGTGCACTGCGCTCTGCTGTCCAAGATTCACAGAGGGAATCTTTGCTACTGTGCTGCTACTAATACACGTATGCCATGGACACCTCCATGTCGCCCCGTTGCCTGGAGTGTTGCTACTTCAATCAGCAACCGCGCGCCACGTCTCCCTTTGCTTGCACAGCCGCCGCTTGGCACTCCCAGCCGCACGCCTTCTGCTTCTTCGAGATCACCGTGTTTTCTTTTTCCGTGCGCCGCCTGCTGCTGCTCTCTGTTTCTTCTTTTCGTGCAGCACCACTAGGAGGACCCCTCCCTCTATCTTTTATACTCTTTCAACTCTAAATTACATATATGCATACAAATACTTCAACTCTAAATTACATATATGCATACAAATACACCAGACCCAATAACACATGGCCCAATACATACACACACACCAAAACTCACACATATGCATGCGTACGGCCTACCTGCCGTTCTCGCGTGACTAACTCGCCTGCACGACCCGCTGACCGCCACACTGTGTCGTCCGTCTGCGTAGGCCTCTACGCGTTTCGTCTCGCTGCACCTGCGTCCTTCGCGTGCTGCGCCTCCTGCACCTACGATCTTGCGTGCCACCTGCACCTTTACGACCTCGCGTGCTGCGCCTGCACTTCTGCGACCTTCGCGTGTGCTTCTCTCGGGCTATGCGCCTCCTGCACGGATTCTCTCTGACTTGCAGTGTGCGTTCATCTGCGTCCACTTGCACTACAACGTGCATCTCGCGTCCCTGCATTGAACTTCCTGTTGCTTACGTTGTATCTCTTGTCATAAATAAAATAAACTCTCACAGTACCTTGTTTCACAATAAATATTGTTATCCATAAATTATCACACGTATATTATATTGTTGTTAAATTAATCATCATACTTATATATTTCACAAATAGAACTAACAAAAGTTCTTCGTCTATGCCTGGCCCTGAAGTCGACAGTTCCATTGCATGTGTGGACACCTTGACCCACATGGAACGACGCCATAACAGAAAGACATGTTTATAAGTCCTGGGTGAACAATCCAAATAAAAATATAATTGTCCAGCAACTTACAATCAAAACGACGCGGGGGCGTTGATCCTAGATGGAAGTTAAACTAACATGTGTTTCAGCGATGAAATCAGCCAAAGTTACAAATAATGGCAAAATGTTACATCCTGTGGTAGTACACTATATTTGTATTGATTTGTTTTCAGAATAAACATACAGCAGATTGCTATTTATTCTCTTAATAAAACTAGGCAACAAACACATAAATTTCTTAGACTTTCTAGCACATGACAATGGGTTTGGCATTCCAGCTGTTATTTCACTACTGCTTAAGAAACCAGCAAGTAATCTAAAAAGAAATTTAGGCATTGTTTATTGGAAAAATACAGGACCCAATCAACATGGCTCTCATCTATATTGAAAATATCATCCCAAAACAAAGAGAGCCTTTTAGATAAAATTGAGCTAATTATAAACAACTAAAACTGTTCTATTCAGTATATATTATCCATGATTGTCCTATAAGGACAGTATATATTATCCATGATTGTCCTATAAGTACTTTTTTGCTACTCAATATGGATTAGAAGTGATTGAAATACGCTGTTTGGTATAATAGTTTAGTGTAGGTAGTAGTGTACATGATTGTGGTGGACAAATCAAATGCATTCTTCATCACCTCAGTATTACTAATGTAGCAAGCATTGAACATTTACAAGACATGTTGTAATATTTTTTTTTTTTGTACAATGAATGATGTTCAACTTTCTGAAGATTTTGCTGAGGGTGGTAAGGGTGGCCTCAGGTTCGGAAAATTCTGAACAAGTAAGAAAAAATGGGCACAAGCTGGATGGAAATGCAGTTTCCAGTTGGCAGGCATGGAGGTGGTGCAACTTAGCATCTTCTGAGAAGACATGGTTATATACTTATATTGTTACTTGCACGAGTGTACAAAAGGTGGTTAGAGAAGCTGTGAGAAGGGACCTAGACAATACAAGGTAAAAAAAAAAAAAAAGCTGCAAAGACCATCAATGGAGGAAACACGAATCTGCCAAAGAACACATTTCTCCACATTACAATGTAATGAAAAATATGCGGATTGACTAAGAACAATAAATGGAGAAGGCATATAGGGCATCAATGGAGGAGCACAAGCCAAGACAAAGGGCATATTTGGAGTGTTTCGATGTGCCGCCCCCTCCTTTCAGCCATTTGTCATAGCTCTTGCTCATCCGTCGATGCTCTATACACCCACCTAATTTGTTGTTTTTTCTCACCCACTTAATTTGTTTTCTTCGTCAAACAACAAACTTTCATTCCACTAAAATGTGGTGCAGTATGATCCTTAGTAGTTTCTTCCATCTCTGTTGACGATATTTAGAAGATTTCTTTGTTATTTTGATTTGTCTAGCCCCCTTCTGATTGGTTCTTAGGAGACAGCAGTACAACCAACGACATTATCATATCTTATAACAAGTTGTTTCTACAGTCAAGTTGCACTGTCACCTCGCCTGCTGACTGGAGTACACTTGCGTTTCGAACAAGTTGTTTGTCTTTTTCATATCTTTCAAATGCGATTGAGTTTCATCTTCAAATTTTGTAGGATTGTAGAAGTTCACCTCCCCTACATATGGTAATTTTTTGAGAATTTTTCAAAACTTTTTCGAGTGGTTTTCATAGAGTTTTCACAGAATGGGTGGTTTGCACCACATATTTGCCCTTACTTTTAACCTCTCGCAGGCATATATTTGAAGTTAAGTACACCATCATGAAAGCACAGATAATGTAAGCAGATTGTTCACCGAAATTTTCAACTTGAAATATTTTTTTGGGCAGTATTCAATTTCCATTTTCCAGGCACCAACCTGTGATTTATAGTTACCAGTAAAAACTGGATTTTTAACTTCCTACTTGCTAATTAACATTCCACTAGATTTGGAAAGTTGTCAAAAACAAACCACCTGATAATTGTTTACCTCTTCTAAGTTTCCAACTGACCAACAGAAATCAGCTACCAAAATGTTGATGATTGATAGTCAAATCCATGGTGTTATGATCATATTTCATTGTAAATCTACTAACCTTCCTTAACCCTCCCTCATTTTCCTTCTGAAAAACCCCTAACCACCACCACCACCTCCTCTGTGTTCAACTGCTTATTTTGGCAACACTGGTGTACCTTCGGCACCTTTTGTGACATGAAAAACATATAATTCTACCAGTACCCTCCTATGTCTGGTTATTCACCCTACACAGCATGTAATCTCTGAAGAAATAGGTCGTCCTGTAATCACCAGGTGCAAAACAAACACAAATCACATTACAATAAGGGTTACCTTCAGTTCCTGTGGTGCAGGGTGCTACTCTGGTGGCCCATTATCCGTGAGAAGCCCCTTGGCAAGCGGCGAAACACTGATCACCTCAACACCTTCGCTCTTCAAGTAAGGTAGCAAATCCACCAGGGCGGTATCGTTGATCCCATAGTGGCAATAGGACAGAGTCAGATCCACAGCACACTGGAGAGCACGTAGGTGAAGATGCTCAACGGCAGTCCGGTTATCCTGATGAACCGCGCCTTCCGCTCTCCTTGATCTTCTGGAGCATTAGGATCATCTCGCTCACAATCTGTGAGCATCCCTAATAAGACAGGGTCACATAATCATGGATGAAGCTACATCCTACAAGGGGGTAAATTAATTCGTCGAGCATCAGGTGGTGGGTGCACGGCCGAACCTAGTCGAGGTTGGTGAACTTGATGCCGCAGCAGTGGAGGATGTCAACTGTCACAGACTGCAGTAGCATTAGAGAGGAAGAAGAAGCACAGTAGAACTCGGCGTTGGAGGCATCGGTTCACCAATTTTAGTTAAGAGGACTCGACTCGACAGTTAAGATCTTGTAGGGGTTTAAGCACAGATCATTCAACGGTCGGTGACGGCATATAGTAGATACTGAAAACATTATTCATTGTAATTTGTTGTCTTTGTGGGTTAAACTCGGTATTACTGAGGTTTAGCAGTAGAGATTCAAGGGGGCAAATTGAGGGGGTAAAAAAAGGGTGTATAAAACATCTGTAATAGGGAAAATGGAAAGTAAATAGATGAATGAGTTCAATTATGTTCTTTTCTTCTGGTGCAAGCCAACGTTTGTTTCCTCTCGTTTTCATCTTTCCTCGGCTAGCTAGTCATCATCTCACGCACTGGAGAGAGGCCGGTGGCCAAGGGATGTGACAAGTTGGTATCAGAGCTTGTGCGATCCGGGCTTTGAGCTGTGAAATTGCAGAGAAATGTTGGGTAACTTGGAATCAGGTTCGCTCGGTTCTATAGATCCCTGTGAAATCCCAGAGATCTAGTTGGCTTGGATCGATTGCCACGGCTCCACCGAAAGTTTCGGTGCAGACCCAGTTCGTCTTAAAGGCGATGGAAGCAACGACGGGGAGTAGCTATCCCAGAGATCTAGGGAAGCATCGACCGGCAATACTGTTGAAGCGAGTGGGGTTAATCAATACTGTGTAGCAGCAGCAACAGCCAACAGATGGTGCGGACGGAATTAACGGCACTGGTTATAGTCAAAAGATGTCTTTTCAATTGTCATTCCATCATTCTTTGTCTTAAAATTTTATTTATCAGCTGAAAATGATTTACTTAAGTACTGAAGATTTTTAATATAAATTTTACAAGATTTTACTTTTACCTTTTTATCTTTTTACCATTATCCCTTCTTTAATTCTATTTGTTGGATTTTTCACACAAAGCATAAATCCAAAGAAATCCAAATAAAAACCAATAATGCCAAGAAAACACAGAATTAATCATACTCAAATTCAAAATATATATTTTTACTTTAGTGAAATTTTTACTTTTATTCAAACTCAAAATATACATTTTTGCTTTTTTAAAATTTTGGGATGTTACCTGCCCGTCTGTTTTTCTTGCCACGGCAAAGCCAAACGCTGCCACGAGCAGCACTTGCACTGATTGCCATTAAAGAACGAAGCTTCCTCGCTGCGTCAAAGTCCAGTCGCGACAGCATTTCGGTTTCTGGTTTCTTGCCACGGCGAAACAACCACAGCGCCCTCATCTCCTTTTATTCAATGCTGAAACTGCCTCACCCTCTGCCCAGACCCAGATGCTGCCACGACAGGGAGGAGCTACGGAGATCGCTTGCCATGCTGCTGTTCGCCCTGCAAGTTTTGCTGCCGAGTCCTTCTCCACCCCAGTTCCGCTCGCCGCCGGTTGCGTCCAATTCCTATGTAGAATTGCTTGGCCGTGCACCACAAGACTATGTCCGAGCATGCCAGTCCTTCCCAGCTTATTCCACAGCCGCAAATATCACCTTCTTCCTCCAACCCGTCTCAAACCAAACCGTAAGCTTCTATCTCTAGTTCCAATTGCCGCAAACGCAAACACCAGGCTGAAACCTAATCAACCAAAATAGTTAGCCACCTTCTAATTCGGATGGCATGAAGTATCACTAAGGCTATTAGATCATCTTCCCTAGTGCAATTCTAGCTTCCATTAACCATAGCATGCCCACGCCGCTGTTTGACTTCTCCACCTTAGGTCTCATGGTGGCAGGACATTCCGGCCATTTTACAACTTCATAAACCGGCCAAATGGAATCTTAATAACACATCGATGGTAATTTAGCTACCCATTCGAACTGGGGACCCATCGTTCTCGCTTCCGACCAAGTTTCACCATTTCCGCCGCCTAATCTCCGGTGGCAGCCTATTGTTGTTTATAGCTTATTTTTCATATAAATCTTGCTAGCTCAATATCCTTGAGTGTTAACAATACACTTCACCTTGTCGATTCCGTATAACGTGAACTTTATAATACCACATATTCGAAACCACTTTTCATGCAAATTTAATTAAGAATTAAGTACTATTCATGCGTAGCATGCAACATGTTGATTAATGTCTTAATTTTACTAATCCAAATAACTTTTGCCTCTTGAATTCGTAAATCAAGAATAGATAATCTATATAAGGAATTGTGCATCGATTCAACCTAAAAGCTAATAATAATATGAATGTTCAATTATTTAAAACATGAGAACATGAAATCATTTAATGGAAACCTTTAACCATGTCTGCTTTCTGCAGTAAGTCTTTATTTGGATTTTTGTCTGTCTTTTTTTACCCTTATTGAAGTTTGTTATTTGATATGTTTCTGTTGTACGACGTGTAGAATTCGATGTCACTGATTCCTGTCATTGACTACGTCAACTGTGACCTCGACTTCGTTGTAAGCAACATGTAAGCAAGGCAAGCACCCCCATTTGATCATATTGATTCCAGTATTTAATTTTCCTTTTATTTTATCAAATCGTTCCATGCCTGCGTTTATTTTATATAAATTTGCTATATTATGGTACTGATAGATATACCTGTTGTCTCATAAAACTTCCTTGACAAGTATGAATATGTGAACCTTGACAACCATAGAATAGGGCTACATAATACATAATGTCAACTGGGGTATATGCGATCACATATTATCTATGCTTAGCCATGCTTACTTAGCATCGATGTAGCTAATTAGATCAAATCTGTTTCTTGAGAATTTGAAAAGGTTGGATATGCCATTATGGATGGTTGGTATTTTGATTAAAAACCTAAAATAAAACTATGGTTTTGACGCGGGTGATTAGTGGCAATAGCCGGAGGTGTCGAGGGATTTGCACATAGTGTAGGGTGGAGTATCACCTGTGTCGGATTAAGGATCGAAAAATGGGTTGCTATTGATCCAAGAAACCCGTACAACCACAAGGGCTGGTATGGGATGGTCTTAACCTATTAAGTTACTTAGAATTGGCTTTGCATTATGGGATGGGGGAGATAGCATAGGCACTCTAGTTAGGTTTGCTTGTAGGGGTTTCTACAAACCAATGCAATAGTGTATGCCTTGCTAAGAGTAGAAACGATGTGGGTAAGGTGACTGCCTTGGGTGTGATATGCATGGATCCATGTCTTGGGTGTGTGTTTTTGTCTCTTGGGTGAGGGTTTAACATCACCAGGCTTGTGCAAAGTCAAGTCTAGGTAATGTAACGGTTACGTGTGATCTTTTTGTGGCATACCAAAGAAAGTGTGCTAATAGCTTGCACAAAGAGCTGATCATTCCTTGTGGGTAAAGTTGTATACATCTGCAGAGTGTAAATCTAATCGATTAACCGTGCTTGCGATCATGGGCACTTGGTGAAGTCATTCCAATGTTAGATTTTACTGTTTCCAAAAGGGCTTGGTTTCATCTATTTTGCCTCGTGTTGGCAATGAATGGTTATGGCAGGATTGGATTATTCGTTGCTCGCGAAGGACTGTAAGTATTACTTATGCTTTTGAAAGTGCATCTAGGCCCCTTAAGAGTTTTGGTGATTAATGGCAACACAATTAAAAATACTAATGGTCAAGTGAGAATCTATGCAGAGATTGAGATTATATCATCATGAGAAAGCGATTGGAGATCCCTACCGTATTTAAAATTTGTGAAGACGGCATCAAGACTTGTGTTGTAATTTTTCTAATTTAATTGAGTCTAAGGATAGTCGTACTATTAAGAGGGATATGACGGGAAATTGCTTCTAGGATATACGTGTGCTCAAAGGATGAAAATTGCATAGCAAAAGAACTTTTATCACTACATTTTCTTTAAACATTTTATCCTAGCCAAGTGAATCAGGCTGGAGTATCCGGACAATTAGTTCGGACACTCCGGGTTGACATCCTCTGTGGCTGCGCTAACAATTAGTCCGGAGTATCCGGGGTTTAGTCCGGACACTCCGGGTTAAATGAGTCCGGAGTATCTGGGTAAGTTCGGAGTATCCGGGGTTTAAGTCTGGACACTCCGGGTTGAACCCTTCGGTACATGCAAATTCTTCATCAATTCGGAGTCTCCGGGGTTTAAGTCCGGATACTCCGGGTTGTGCGTAGCTGTTGTAGGGTCGAGGATGCGCCTAGAGGGGGGTGAATAGGCGTTTTACAAAATTCAATCGCTCACTAAACAATTCGCTCTAATCAACCCCTAAGTCAAAACCTAATCAAAGATATATGCGGAAGCGATAAATAGGTTTTAACAATTAAAGCCTAAATCAACTAGGCTCACTATGTGCACTAACTAAAATTATGTCTCTACACTAGAATTGCTAATTTGAACAATCAATTAATACTAAGCAATTCTAATTACAATCAAGCTATCATGAATATATCAACAATGAATGTAAACACTTGAAAGTAAAAGAGACAACCGATATTTTTTCGTGGTGTTCGGAGACTTGCCGGTCTCCCCTAGTCCACGTTGAGGCAAGCCCAACCACTTGGACCGGCTCCCGCCGAGCACCCGCCTCTTTCCACTAGTCATGGTTTTTCACGCTATGCCGTAGGCTCAACCCGAACCTTCACAAACTTGCCGGGCTTTCACACCTTGAGAGCTCCGCAAGACGACGCCCACGCTGCCTAGAGTCGGCAACCTCCAAGAGTAACAAGCCGCCTCGCTTGAACTTCACCGAGCACAACGAATGCGCTCCCGGTGATCACCTCATGCAACACATGCACCAAGGCCTCACTCAAGTGCAACACATGCACAAGAGATCACTCAATCCACTCCTAATTGCAACACATGCAATTAGTGCTCACACTTAAGCTCAAGAATCAAATGTGAGTGTGCAACACATGCAACACCTCACCCAAACACTCAACCAATGCAGCAACATCTGCCCCAAGCCCCCCAAGGGGGTATTTATAGCCCCCCACAAGAAAACTAGCCGTTTGGGGGTAAAATGGGCGAAATCAGGAAAAATACGGTCCAATCGGACCTTCCCCGGTCCGACCGGCCCTCACAGGGCAACGGTCGGATTTTGACCACAGCACGGCCGGTCCGACCACACTCGGCCGGCCGCACCGCCTTCAACCGAGCCAAAACTCACGTTCGAAAAAACAAGTGGAGCTAATCCGGTTGCACACACACGGCCGGTCCGACCGACCG
The DNA here is from genome assembly GCA_036346375.1 of Guadua angustifolia. Classification (NCBI taxonomy): domain Eukaryota; kingdom Viridiplantae; phylum Streptophyta; class Magnoliopsida; order Poales; family Poaceae; genus Guadua; species Guadua angustifolia. The sequence goes on along the minus strand of JAYEVE010000919.1, from coordinate 79,288 downwards.
GCCGTCCAATGTTTCATACAAAATTCAGCAACAAAAAAACACTCATAACTTTTTACTCGAACTCCGATTTGGGTGATTTTGATTCTATCGGCTTATCACGAGGGCTACAATCTCCACCCATTTTCATGATTTAAGCACCCATAGATATTTTTAAATATCACCAAAATCAACTTGCAAAAACACATTTCGCACTCAACTCCAAATCCATTTGCAAAACGTTTTAAGCAAATCAAACCCGAGATTATGAGATTAATTCCCCTAGCCATGTGAAGGTCAACACGAGACCCAGTCAACTTGCCAACACCCGTTGCAAGCCCTACTCACATGCTCTCGGAATTTCGGACTCATAAACCTCAGTTTATTCGCACAACGAACTTGCAAATAACTCAATAAACACAATTTCATGCTTGAGCACTACTCTTTGCAACACATGCAAAAGTCTAGCTCCAAGCAACATCAAATCAAGGTGCATGAACTCTCTAATTGCAACACATGCAATTCTCTAGTTCCATGCAACACCAAAACCAAACTTCAATTTCACAACAAAACCATTTCAACCATATGAGCTCTCTACTTGCAACACATGCAAGCCTCTAGCTCCATACAAACACACAAACATCAAATCATGCTTGAGCTCTCTCCTTTTGCAACACATGCAAAACTTAGCTCCAAGCAACCACAAGATTTTGAAAGATTGTTTTGAATGAAACCAAAACATGAAGCTTCAACATTTGCAACACATGCAAAAGTGAACTTCACGCAAAAGCCAACGCATTAGCTTATCCTATTTGCAACACATGCAAATCAAAGCATTATGCGAAAACCAAATGCATATGCTCTTCCTTTTTGCAACACATGCAAATCAGAGCATAAACCAACAACAACCAAGCACAAGCTTAACCCATTCGCAACACATGCCAAATGGTTAACCCTTATGCAAAAACCAAATCCAAATGGTTTGAGCTCGAGTGAACGCGGGATTGAGATCATCAACACATGATGAAGCTCAAGCAAGGAGACAACCCCTTTTAATAGTACGGCGATAAAACCTTAGACTCAAAGACTACAAAAGTCATTAGCCTATCTAGTTATACCTTCGCCGCCGCGGGCAAGAAATCCCCTTTGGGGTCTTTATGATCTTCACTTAAACTCCCCCGGGATCATTACTCGATTCTTCTCTTTGTCTTCGGGATTTTCTCTTGACGCCCATCACCTCATGATGTCGTTTTTATCCCGTTCTCAATCATTTCATCCATCTTTGGACCTAACTCAATCACAACTCATAAAATGGTTAGTCCAAGATGCATGGTTGTCTCAATTATCTCTTGCACTCCATTAACACATAATGGATGCCTTTAGATTAATTGAGCATAACCTAAATCAAATTGAATGATTTAATTGTGCCTTAAGTTCAATAATGCAACTCATGCTTTATTTTACTTAAGAACTATTCATTTGTCCTTACTTAATCACGGAACATCATCAACACATGATGAAATGTTCTTTACTGATTAATAGAACAAATAAACTCAATTTAAATTTTCATTTAAATTGACTCTTCAAGTTAGAGTGTGAACTCCCCCTAAATATGTGCATCCATGTAATATATGGATTGGGAAACATGATGCACATTTTGTGGTTAATATAATGGGGACATTCATACTTTAACTTGATTCCAAAGTATGCAACTAATACTAAGATGAATACGCATACATACCTTGGATTTTCCATTTTTCAATGCGATAAGACTAATCAAAGATATTCTAAATAAACAAGTTAGTCTCGATATAAGATTTGTCATTAATAATAAAATCACATTAATGGATAATCTCAATATTAGATTTGTCATTAACACCAAAACCATAACTAATGACGGTTGAACTTACAGCTATCTCATAATGGTTGGATTTTGGAGCATCTATTTAAGCCCTCACTCTCCACCTACCAGGGATATAGCTCCATTATTGCAGCCATTTGCTCTCAAGCTCTCACTTTCTTCTTGAGCTCTAGCCTCCTCTCTCCACTTGAATCTAAGGTTTGACTTAAATCTTTGGAGAGAAAGGAGTTGATTTGAGTGCCTTGAGCTTGCATCTTTCATTCTTGAGCACAAGTTTAATCCTCCAAGAAGATTTCGCGAAGTATTTGTTACTCTTGGAGTTTGAAGGGTTCCTAGACGGCAAGGAGTCACCGAGAGCCTCCAATACTTGGTGTGGTGAGCCCCGAAGGTTTGTGAAGGCAAGTCTCGCCTTCAAAAGGAAAGAGGCTAGAAGTGAAGACCAGCGAGTGCTTTGTGCAACACCGGGAGGATTAGGGTTGAAAGAGACCCCGGCTTGGTGCTGCCTCAACGGAGACGTAGGATTCCCTTCAAGAATCCGAACTTCAGGTAAAAATCATTGTCTTCGTGTTCTTCATTTGTTTTTGCTAGGGTTTGTGGTTTTGAACTTTTGATAGCCCCGATCTACTCTATTACTGTGTTTGGCTCTAGATCTAAATCATCCTCAGGTACCTGATAGTATTTAGAACACTTGTGTTCAATTAGATTGTTGGAAAATTGTAGAGATTTAAAATCTCACTTCGAGGTCTCCAATCCGGAGTATCCGGATCCCTGACCCCGGATAGTCTGTACATACCGGAGTCTCCAGATAAAACCCCGGACACTCCGGGCCTCGACCCTCAGGAGATTTTATTTTGCTACAAAAGTTTAATTCGCCTATTCAACCCCCCTCTAGGTGACATCTCTGGTTCTTTCAGCTTTACTTATTTTCTTATCAGTCAACTTGCTCTTATAAATTCTGTTTACAAATGACAACTTGATTTACAAATTCAGTATCGCTTTATACGAAATTAACTGTAGAAGTCTCCTTTGATTTAACCTTCATTATTGCATTTTGCAAATACCACTTTAAATCTTACTAAGTACGAAAGTATTCAATCTTGCTTATTATATTGTTTTAGGTGGAAAAGCTAGCGAAGCTCCGAAGGTTCATTTCATCGCAGAATGCAGGACTTTAATGATGTGATCTTTCTAGGGATTTATGCTTCGTCAATTATCTATAGATTAGATGGGCACACTATGAGATTTTTCTTCTTCATTGTGCATAAATATATACTCTGAGTTGTAAGATTTCTTTATTTAACATCTTTCGCTTGATATTGCAATGTATGGTTGTGATTCCAAATATTGTAAGTGTGCGTACTAGCTACTGATCAATGACTAGTACTATATGCACATGAGATTTTCATTTTTTGCATTTTATGTGAAAATGAGGGTCGCTACATATATACATTCATCTACTTTAGGATCACATTCTATTTATGAAACAATTCAAATCTAGATCATTATTTTAAGATTTTAACATATTTAGGTGCCCTACTAACATATTAGCATTTAGAAATCGGTTTTACTTAATTTAGATTTCTTTTGTATAATTTATTTATTGTCGAATATTTATTGTATTGAGAATAAACCTTTAATATAAAATGATCCAAAAAATAAAATTCACATATTTTTACATATTTGGGTTACTAGAAACATAAGGATTTCATTAAAATTGGTTTCATTCAATTCTGAGTTTATTTGCAAAATTTTTATTTATAGCCTATCTGTCAACCTTTTCTTTAAATTTGAATTTCAAAATTTCCCATAGCTCATTTTCAAATTATTTTTGCATATTGTAAAATTAATTCATTTTAGATGATTTTATAAATTATTTTCATTTGATTTGTGCTAAAAATGCGAAAGTTACAGTTATCTAAATATTGTTGGTTTTTCAAAATCACTGAAAATGACAAATACGCTTTCGCAGCGAGGAAGCGCACTCAGCTAGTTGGCGTGGGGCTTTTGAATTCAGTCTGCAGTCACTGACGCTAGGACCCGATGGTCAGTGACAGAAGAACAGAGACGGTGGTAGGGCAAGTCACCGGTGGCGAAGGCGGGGCGGAGCCGGCCGGCCAGGACCTCAGAGAGCACCAGGGTACTCTCGCGTACACGTTACTGGGGTTGAAGGCCGCCGCTGATGGCCGGAAGTGCCTCGCCACCGAGAGGGGGCGGCGGTGCCGTGATCGGTCCGACGAAAGCCCGGAAATTTCAATGCATTTGTATCGCGCGAGTGAAGCTTGAGCATCAGTGGATCCTAAGAATCTCGTTTTACCTGTTTGCTGGACCAAAGAATGGCCGTGGTGAGCTGCTGCTGTTCGCCGGCCATGGGGAAGAAAATGGCTCGGTGCGGCGAGCTGCAGAAGCTAAGAGCTGAAAATGAAGGTTGAATACGGCTCAGTGATGCTCTACGATGCTACGGTTGCGAGCAATTTGAGAATGGCTCACCGGGTTTGCTCGAATTGCTTTTTCCCCTTCTCTGCACTTTGCGGCGATGAACTGATCCGTGTGAGAGCTGGATTTATAGCAAGAAAAGTGGCGTCACAGGATTTGAATGCAAGGAATACCATTGCGGCGGCTTGCTGTTGTAAGCGATGAAGTGGCGCAGGTTTTCCGCCGAGGAGATAAGGTGCGGGAGAGGCCAAGGACAAACGTGGCAAGGATGAAGCAGTGGTGCGTAACTAACTGATTTAGTGCATCGGGAGAGAATCGGCGAGAGAAATCGAGAGAGGGCGATGGGATTGTAAAAGGATCGGGACAGCAGCAGATCGCTTCGGTCGGGAGGAGCAAGAGGGAGCAAAATGGTCGCCGCCATGTGGGGCAGAGACAGGCAAGGGCTAGATCGGTGGCCTCCTGGCAAAAAGGTCCGCACAGTCAGTTGGGCCCACCAGTCACTGGGAAAGGGATGAGATAAGGAGGAAGGGCTCTTCTGGACAGCATTAAAACGGCTATCGCATCCAGTTGAAAAACTGTGAAACATTTTGACTAGGGTTCTGGGATAAGCATTGACAGTTTGACACCCGGTAAAAAAATCAGGTTAAAATATATTACAGAAAAATTGTAAACATTCTGACAATTCACTGCACACAGATTTCTATTTTCTGATTTTAATTTTTTTGGAAGAATATATCTTGTCAAAACTTTTCGAAACTTTTTATGAGAGTTCCTCTGGGCTGTATAATACTTCAATAAAATTTTCAGATCAATAAAATTTTTACTTAATTCATAAAAATTCTAACATATTGATTTTTAGATTTTTAGGGTTTTTATTTTTGAATTTTAAAAGGCCGTAAATGATATCATTATTTTTTGATATTTTTACCACAGATAACTACAAAATTGAGGATATTATGGTAATTTTCACAACTCCAGAAAAGGTTCAAAATTTTTTCATTAATTCTGACCATTCACTGTTTGTAGTTAAATAGATGTGTTTTCGATTATCATTTCACTATTCTGTGCATTAAAATTTATTTACCAGCTGAAATGATTTACCTGAGTGTTTAATATTTTTAATATTAATTTTTTTTAAATTTTACTTTTGTTATGAGATAAGGACTCTAAACCGTATTCAGTTTAGGACTCTATCTCTTTATAGTGTGGTCGAATCCGAACTCCTCTCTCATACTGCTATATATATCGGGTGCTTCCCACTGTAATTGATCAATCAATAAAGAGAGAGATTTCCACCCTATATTCTATGCGTTCTCGACTCTTGATTAGCGAGTTATTGCTTGATTGCTGGTGATTCGAGCAGGTGGGCGACTTCATTTTATAACACGTTATCAGCATGAGTCTCTACCATAAGGAGGGTCGTCGACTACAATGAACAATCTACTACCGGCGATTGATCGTCCAATTTGATCTGCAATCAACTCGCCATCACGCCGGCACCCACTCGGATTGCCAAAAAAGTCCTACACGACTCTATCCTACACGATAGTCTACATAATTTTTCCTGCAGATCTAATCAAGGTATTAAATTAGCATGAGCTATTCAATTGCGTTCTTCGCTAACCTTCGACCCTGAGCCCGACGCGTCGTCGTCGTGAGGCCACCGACGCGCCCGAAGCCATCGCGCCCAAGGCTGCCATCGCGCGCCAGCGTGCTCCAACAGCTGCCTCTCGCACAAGAGGATAGGTGGCTGCTAAAAACCCTAGCCGCCGCTCCTAGAAATGGCGATATGGGCCGAAGGGCCCAAAATGGCCGTAAGGCCCAAAAGGGGAGGCTATATATATTAAAAAATGCTAGTAATTCTGGAAATTGATAATAAGCACTAAAATTGAATTTCTAAATATATGTGCTTCTGTAAATTGGATAAAATTACTATTTAGTACACTTTGGATGTCCCATGTTCTGGATTTATTTTCTAGCTTTATTCCCGATTTAATATGTGCAGAATATTTATTTTTCTGTTATTTAAGTGATTCCGATAATTTCTTAGTAATTAACAGAAATGCTAGAAAACTATGAAAATAATCGAGCTATCAAAACGGTTTTGGGCTTGAGGACATAAGTGGTTGGGTTTTGATTTAGTTTTGAAGGAACGGGTACAAGACAATCGGTGTATAAGGAAAACACACATGAGGATAGGTTTCTTAATTGGCACCCGGAATCGGGAAGTGTTCCCTCCCTCATGTGAGCCCTCGGGGCGGGTTGACCTAGCCAAGAGTCAAGTTGACGGAGGCATTCATTACATACTTTCATACCCAACCAACAAGAGTTACATAATATGTAATTAGCAAAGGGGTTGCTTACCCATGTCATTACCCATGTTCTCATTGCCTTGCGTCACGTTGCTAGATTAATTTTCTTGGCATGTTTTTCATGTTTATATGCGCTGGACATATTATTTCTTGTTATTCAGTAATTCTGAAAATTACTTGATAATTAACAGAAAAATTACTAAAAATACTAGGAAAATCCAGGAAAAGAAAAAAATTTGTGATAATTATCTACTGAATAGATATAGACCATACTTTACTGATTCAATAGCAATCATGCAAAATAATATTTTACCTGAAGTAAAATCCCTATTTTGTTTGAATATAAGATATGTCTGACATCGCAAAGAAAGAATTTGCTGAGCTTGCCCTGAATGGCAGCAATTATCTCACTTGGTCAATGGATGCTAAGATCAACTTGATAGCCCCGATCTCTTGGAGCCGCAATTTCCTAGCTTGAAGCTGGTGCTCCGACTCTCCCTGAAACTGCTAAGTGTGCAGCTTTATACTTCTTGAAGCACCATCTCCATGTGGACCTGAAGGCCGAATATTTGATGGAGGAGGACCCGCTGGCCCTATGGAATTCCTTGAATGAACGATATAACCAGCAAAGATCCGTTCTGTTGCCAGAAGCACAATGTGAATGGACCCTCTTGCGCTTCCAAGATTTTAAGTCAGTGGCAGCGTATAACTCTGCCATGCACAAGATTGTTGCCAAACTAGCATTTTGTGACCAAAAGATCACATAAACTGAAAAGATTGACAAGACTTTGTGCACATTCCACCCCAATATGAGAATACAACAGCAACAGTATCGTCATGCAAAGTACCAGAAGTACTCTGAGCTGATATGTGTGCTGCTAGAAGCAGAAAAGCATGATGAATTTCTAATGAAGAATCATCAAGTCCTACCTAGTGGGAGTCATGCATTTCCTGAAGCACATGCAAGCGCTCAGCAGGCTAGCAGCAGCCGAGGCTGCAAAAAGGGCCAAAAATGGAGAGGGGATAAATGGCATGTTAATGATTTTGAATATTAATCAAACTTAAATGCAATAGAATGGAATATTACTATAACAACAACGCAATGATCGAGTTTACCTGTTCAGTATGTCCCAAAAGTCTTGATACAAATTAGTTGGTTTTCTCCTCGAGTCCTGAAAGACCATGTGGAGGTCTATACCTTTTTGTGATGAGTAATTGACTAGATTAGAGGTTGATTCGAATTGAATTTATGACATGGAGCATTTTGATAGGTTCCCAACCAAGTCGTGTTTCTTTGCTGAGTGCTTCTAGCTTCTGGACTGGTTTTCTTCCTTGGCTGAGTGCTAAGTGTCGAGTGCTGCCAGCCTTTGCTGAGTTCCTCTAGCTTCCCGGCTGGTTTCTTTGCTGAGTACTGAGTTCCGAGTGGTTCCAGTCTTTGCTAAGTGCGTCTAGCTTTTTGACTGGTTTTCTTCCCTTGGTGAAAGCTGAGCGCCGAGTGCCTCCAGTCCTCGCTACGTGCTTTTAGCTTCTTGACTGGTTTCCTTCTTTGATGAGTACTCTGCTGCGGGCAAGAGGTTTGTTAAGAACTCAGTAGAGTTCCCCATGTATGAGTTTCCAAGTGGTTCTCTGTCAAAATCTTTGGGGCACTGGCAGTCGTCCTGAGGGCGTTTAGTGGTTAGCTTAGTAGTTAGCCGAGTGGTTAGCCAAGTGGTTTAGCCGAGTGGGTTAGAGCATATGGGTTAGCCGACTGGTTGTGATTAATTTGTGTTTGACTATTTTGAGATAATCAGCGAATATCTTTGTGAGCATTGTTGTGTGAAAAGTTTCCTTGTATTTGATGGTTGCAAGACGACGGTGCTGGGTCATGGTGAGGCAGAAGTTGACCGGGACTAGGCGAGGTGCGTCAGAGGTCTAGAACGGTCGGGAGATCGCCGGAAGATGGCCGGAGACGAAGTTCGGGCAAGCCAAGAAGGCAAGGAAAGGAGCAGATACTAGCTAGATGCTGTGCGGATCAATGAGGACTATCGAAGTATGGTCTAGTTGATAGGAGTAGCGGGTCTTGTAGTATGCTTTGAGAGCTGTGCAAGAAAAATCCTGTGTTAGTAGGTTTAGGGTTTCCCCTTACAGACTCTAGGGTTGAGGGCTGCATCTAAGGTTGGTAGGTGGCCCAAGAGTTGTATAAATAGGGGTGGAAGGGTAGCCTTCCACAGTGCGAAGGATCCCTGAGGGGTTTTAGAGGTTTTGAGTGCTCTGTTGAGCTTTGTCCACTTTTGTTTGTGTGGTTGTGTAATCTCCCTTCCAGAAATATAAGTTACCACTCAAAGATTTCAATACTTGCATTTTACTTCTTGCCATTTACATTATGCAAGTTACTTTTTGCAATTTTAGTTACGCAATTTTATTTTACGCAAGTTGACTCACCTCCTTCTACATGCTTTTATTCTTGCGATATTTGCGTTCTTGATTTGTTGATCTTGTGTTTCAAATCTGTGTGAATTTTGTTTCGGATTTTCGCTTGCTGTGACTTGTGGGTAAGTTTCCAAGATCTCCTCGACCATATCAAGATCCCACGAGCAAGCCTTGAACCGAATTCCCTGTTCTTTCTGCCTAACTTGATGTGTTCTTTCTTCTCGGGCAAAAAGGTCGAAACTTTGAGATTAATCCTTGTGATTGGTTTGTGAATTAAGTTTCAGACTGTCCCAAGATCACATCTACCAAGTTTCATGGTGTTTTGTTCAGCCGATCAAAAGTTTCTTTAATTTTCATTCTGGGTCGTGCTGACTGTTCGTGAGGTGTTCTTGAGTCCGATACTACTGCCTATTCCAGAGGGGTACCACCGCCTTTCCAAGTCAACCACCTCATTCTTCTTGGGTGATCTTCTTTGTTAGCCTTTTGGAATATTTTGAGTGGGGAAAAATTTTATTGCGACCATTCACCCCCCCTGTTCGTCATCTCGATACTTCAAGTCCAAGACAAAAATCCTGCTAGCATCTAACTCAATGACGAGAAGGACCTAGTGAAACCTATACATATATGTCAACTTAGCCCATTAGTCGCACATCGTGTTACGCAAAAATAGTTGAACGATATTAGAAGTAGGAAAATACGTACTTAAAGTTATATAGGGTAAAAGTATGGAGATTTTGTATTGTAGCTTTAAGAAAATATTAAATAAATTGTCTTCAAGATACTGTGGCGACTGCTTCACAATTTTCTCGTTGGCAAGTCCCGGATCGAGAAATGATAACTTGTCATTGCCATTTCTTCTACATGTATGTATCTCAATTCTGCATAAGAAAGAAGTTAGACATGCAATTAAACAGTACAAGAATGTACAATAATATACATAAAGACTTACAAAGTTCACAGTCTAAGTATATTCACGTCTAGGGTATCTTGCTGGTACAACATATACAATTCCTCGAAACCCACCCAGAAGATGTTATCCCTATTGTGAAAATCCGACTCTGTGTATCTGAGTGTGAACGCCTCAATACCATCATTGAACTGCTGCATGTACCACTGATGGATATGCTATAATTGTGTTATTAGGTGGTCTAAATGAGTTGGTTCAACCAGCGGTTTTCCCATAAAGAATTTCCACCTTAGACCTTGCTCGTGAGCACGATCTCGTTGAGCAGCATCTCCTTGAGCTTCCAATCTCAACGCGTCGGCACTAAACGTCTTCAAGTATTGCTTTTGGAGACGCGCTCATAGTCTAACATTTCGCAAGGTTCAGAAGCCCGCTTCGTCTTTTTCACTTTTCCCATACTCAAGAAAACTTCTGCGCATTAGCATTAACTTTAGTCTTCTTAGGTGATGGCACCTTTTTCAAGTGAGATGTTACGCTGGCGCTTATTTTCTTTTTCCATTCTTCTTCAGTCATCTCAGCTGGTAATTTCTTTTGAGGCTATGCTGACTTCACAGATGACTGAGATTTGGTAGACGACGGTGCTGACTTCTGAGAATGTGCTGGTGTTCGATTCTTTTTAGATGCCAGTGGAGGAGTTGGACTTTTCCTGAGTGGTGCCGGCGGAGGAGTTAGACTTTTCCTAGGTGGTGTCAGTGGAGGTGTTGGACTTTTTCTGTGTGGTGGTGACAAGGGCGGGAGGTCTCTGTGTGGAGAGTGTGGCTGATCATCATCATCATCATCTTTGTCATCCGAGCCAAACTTAATCAAGCTCTTGCACCACGCGAGGAAGCCATGCATGTTTTCTTCAAGTTTGTTTTTTTTGTCCTTGCCAGGGATCTCTACCTCCATTTTACGGTATTGGCGGACTATACTGTCCACTTCAACCCTGGCGAATTTCGGCGGTATCAGGTGGCAGTGCAGAACCTGCGAGGTAAGACAGGTATCAATTTTGAAATGTCTGGTGCATAACTCTCAGTGCAATACTGATTGTCTAAAATAACTTGTAGCCCGCTGCTGTAAGCAGCTGTAGCTAGAAATAATATTAACAAGCCAAAGTAGTGCTTGGGAATCCTCAATGTATATCAATGTCTTCTTTCTTTGTCTTTCCTATTTCCAATCTGAGTGATTAGTGTTAAGAAAAAGATCCCGTAATTGTACTAATTGCTTTTCTTTGAAGAATGACATGGATAATGAAACCAGTTTTACTAATGTTGCCGTGCTTTTAGAATTTGTGAAATCATAGGTGATTGCACTTTTGTGGCATTATATTAGTTGCCAGTTGCAGCAATATTCTTGTATGTGTTCTTATACGGCACTTTTAACTGCAATACATTACTTATTACTACATTCTCCAGTTCCTTGTAAAATTAAGCTTCTTCTCTGACATCTGTAATCTGTTCTTCATTCAGTGCCAAGCAGCCAAGTTAGAAGCACAGTTTTCAAAAAATGCAGCTGAGGCGGCTAGAGCTCTTAGCAGAAGCGATGAAAAGTCATCCCATGGGATACATCCAGATGGTTCGATGTGGTGGAAGGAGACTGGTGTAGAACAAAGGCCTGATGGTGTTATTTGCAGGTGGACTGTAATTAGGGGAATTAGTGCTGATGGAGCAGTTGAATGGGAAGACAAGTATTGGGAGGCTTTAGACAGGTTTGATCATAAAGAATTAAGTTCTGAGAAGTCTGGATGTGATGCTATGGGCAATGTTTGGCGGGAATACTGGAAGGAGTCGATGTGGCAGGTGAATTACTCTCTGGCTCAGATATCAATATATGTTCACCGTGTGCGAAACCTACAATTTATATCAAAAAAGTATGTGTAATATTTCAAAAAGCGTCTTCTCAGGTCACAGCATTCACAGTGACCTAGGAGGAGCGCATGAACTGCATGTATGACAGTATGAGATTATATACATGTGACTCAACAAATGTCATATTTTGATCTGCACTTCAAGTATATACAACTACTAGCAATAATAGCGCGCTACGCTGCGCCGTTCTATAGAGTCGATAGGACCCATTGACGAATCCATGGACTGGTATAAACCTTCGATGAAATCTGTGTTTTTTTAGAAAACGGAAAATTTGGTCGAATTTTCGATCTTCGTATTTTTTAAATAAAATAGGACCCGTTGGCGAATCCATGGGCTGCTATAAACCTTCGATGAATCTGGGTTTTTTGGTGACGAAAACATTTTTTCCGGGAAAAACGGAGAAATGATCTAGACGTAAGGAGCAAGGACCTGAATGCTACGTTTTGGACCTGTTCGCTATTTTGAAAAATTAGAAATGGGTCTGTTCGTGATTTGAACTTAACGGGAGGTTTTTTCGTAAAATACCGCGACAGGGATCCAAACGCGATGAAAAAAATGCAAGGTCCTGAATGTTACGTTTTTGGACCTATTCGCTATTCTAAAAATTAGAAAAGGGTCTGTTCGCGATTTGAACTTAACGGGAGGTTTTTCCGTAAAATACCGCGCCAGGGACCCAAACGCGATGAAAAAAATTATCTTCCTCTCACAAAAAATCGCGAAGGACCTATTTGTAATCTGTAAGGACCTATCCGTAATTCGAAGAAATGAAGGGGCTCTTTTGCAAAAACGCCTTGGGGGACAGGTGGATCACCTCTGGTCTGGGCAAAACCTTGCGCTATAATAGGTGCATCCATACATATGGTCCTTCGTCAATATTTAACAAAGTTAAAACTAAAGTTTAGGTAGGACTGTGTGGCAATACGTGCTAATTGAATGCCTTCCCAGAATATAATCAAGTATTGCATATTGGATTATTTCAGCTACATTAAACCAAACAGCTACATTAACAATTTAAGCTACATTCTCTTATGCCATACAAGTATCAAGCAACCAAACAAACCGATATGAACATTTTAAAATAATCTTTTAATACGACACATGTGATTGGGTCTAACATATAAAAAGATGCCACAATATTTAGTATCTATCGGCGGGACCTACGCGGAAAAAAACAACCATCTCAGATCTGTTCCGGCGATGGATACCAACTAAACTAGTTGCTGGGCCCACGAATAGTTAAGCAGACCATGCGCATCGCAACATGACTGCATGATATCCACATCAAGGCACGCAATCCGCATGATTTTCATACATCCGCGTCATAACCACATGTCGACCAGAGAAAAAAAAAACCACTTTTAACTCTGTTTGTTTAGGGTTAGACTTTTTATCATGTAGCTTAAAGTCAATTTTTAGTTTAAAAGTTTAAAAGCTAACGGCTTTTGTACGTAATAGAGATGTGTAATTTTACTTAACTTTAGTGTTATTAGTCTAAAATCAACCATCAATAATCCAAAAAAGCCTCTCTCCAGTGGCTTTTGATTTTTAGTTATATGGAGACTTATGGCTTTTGAAAAGTTTAGATAAAAGCTACTCGTTCATTTAGGCTGTAACTTTTTGGCTTTTAAGCCGGTGAAAAAGCCTAAACAAACAAAGCATCGTATTAGTTATCATTATCTATGACCGACCAAGCCCTGAAAGATTAGAGATCAAAGGGTAATTATTAATTTGGTTATCACGACAGCGTGCATGCTAATAAATAATAATAATATTCAAGAAACAAAATAATTAATATGAATATAAGAAAATATAGTCATCTTTATTATTGTCTCTAGGGCATATCTTCAACAGGTAGGAACTGCATGCATGGTTGCTCCACTCAATAGATATCCATACGAGTCATGTTATGCATGGTCGTCCTCTGCATTGATACTATATATTGTATAATTCGATCCATCTGATAGTTATCATATTTTGTCGTCCTGTGCGTTGATATTATATGCTCTCTTTGTTATAAATAATTGTTGTTTTAGATATCAATATGGTCCACAATACTCAACTTGGAACACTACTTTTATTTAGAAATATGAGGCTTATATATAGATTTAATTAGGTTTTTTTTCTATTATATCTCTATTTATTCTCCAATAAAATTATAATGTTCCGACGATAGATACCACTGAACTGGCACATGCAATGCAATTACTAGTGTATGCATGCATGTGTGTTCAGACTGGAATCAAATGTATACCTCTAATCTTTCAGGGCCGCGCTAGGGTAAGTTTTCGGGTAATAAGTAAAATTTAGGGTCTATTTGTTTTAGTTTTAGATTCTTTAAAAGCTAATTCTGGATTATGGTTGTAGCACTACAGGAAAAAACAGTAATTTCGACAGCCAAAGCTGTCCACCCTAGAGACAAAACCGTCCACCATAGTACCCCAATTCCATGGCGGGACGTTTTGGCGCACTTTTTTCCGTTTAGGGTCGAGGGCTATTCTTTCGGCCGTCGACCTTAATCTAGTTTTGGTGGACGAGTTATTTTGGCCGTCTACCATATATTTGGCCGTGGACAATAGTACTTTTCCTGTAGTGTAGAGAAGATGATTCTCCAAAAACTGAAATCTAAAATCACATATGAAGTAGATTGTAGATTCTAGTGTATATGGGTGTGCTGGATTATGAGAATCGAATTCTAGAATTGGGTTGTTTGTTTTTTAATTTGCTTTTTGGGCCAGAACCTAGAATCAGGAATAAAAACAAACAGGCCTAAAGCTGGAGAGATTTGAGGCCAGCCAGCCGCTCCACGTCACCCCCTCACGAAAATGTCCTCCGGAAAAATTCAAAATTACATTTAGCCCTTCCGTCGGTTTGTAACAAAATAGACAAAAAAATCGCAATTATGTTTAGATCCCTGTACGGTTTACGTTAAGATCCTCATGTCGTTTTTAAGAGAATTGGCCCGGGAAAAAACGAAATTACGTTTCGGTCCAAAAAAACATTTTTGAGCTAAATTGATCGAAAAAACAAAATTACGTTTATGTTTCTCTGTGTTTTTTTTTAAAAAAGGCCATAGATTCACCAACGGCTCATAGCAATCCATAAATTCGACGACAGCTTCTAGCAACCCGTTTTTTAAAGGAAAAACCAATAAAACCAAAATTACACGAAAAAAGAACCCACGTTCTTGCATTGGTTTTTCCAACAAAAAAAAGGGGAGCCCGTGGTTCCACAGATTCACCAACGGCTCCTAGCAATCCGTAGATTCACCGATGGCTCCTAGCAACCCTTTTTTTAGAAAACAACCCGAGAAAACTGAAATTACGCAAAAAAAACCCCATGTTTTTGTAGATTTGATGACGACTCCTAGCGGTTCCACACCACACAAAGATGACCTGTGGTGCCGCAAATTCACCGATGACTCCTAGCTTGCTCATTTTTTAGAAAACTCCGAAGAAAAAATGAATTCACATTTACGTCCTCAGACTTATTTTTTTCAGAAATAATCATAAAAAAAAACGAATTCATGTTTACGTGCTTGGACCTATTTTTTCCTAAAATATTCATGAGACTAAATTTCGTGTAGAGCACATCATACAAATAAATTTTTATATGGTACAGCGCAGCGCGCAAATCCTGACCAGTACTATGTAACATCCTGAAAATTCAATAAAGTGAAAATAAATATTTTTAATTCAAAAATAAATGTTTTTGAGTTTTCTTGCCATTATGGATTTTATTTGGATTTCCTCGGATTTATTCTTTGCATGAAAAATCTAACGAATGGAAATGAAGAATGAAAAATAGAAAAAAAAGCAATAATGCAAAAAGTAAGAATTTAGAAAATTGCCATAAGAACTCTGATTATTCGATTAAATCATTTTAGCTACCAAATGAAATCTTAAGCATAAAGAAATGAAGAGGCAAAAGGAGAAGATAACTTTTAAATCCAAATAATGCATTGTTAGAATTCACATAAAATAATGGAATCACAAATGGAGTTGAAAATTTTACATAAGCATTCTGAGATCAAATCTTTTTGAAAAACAAAATTTGAAAGCTAATATACTTCAATTGATCTCAATCAAAAACAAAAATCCGAAACAAGAAATTGATTAGTCGCTGCCATGTGGGCCATTCGTTGATTTCCCGTTCCGTTGGCAAAATGTGGAAACTCCCAGTCACTGACAATGGACCCAGGTCCCTGCTGCCGCACTCATCGCCCTCTTCAACCCCGTTCCTTCCATCGGCGAAGTCTTGAAGCAAAGAGAGCAACCACGCCGATCACCGCCACGAAGCCCACTCATTTCGCCGCAATTCTTGGCTATAAGCGCACCCTGGTGGTCGCATTGAACCCCTTCCTCATTCCCTCACCTCTTTTCCTTTCCCACTGAGTCGCTTGGAGCAAGTCCCAAATCAGCCATAGCCGTGAAGCCAGGCTCGAGCGCTGAAGCAAAATGCGGGTGATTTAGTGGTTCCCTTCCAATTCCTCAAGCATGGAGTATCCTTAGCCCCACCGACTACAGAGCAAGCCTTAATTTCAGCTCTTCAAGGTGCAGCCCCAAGCCCCGTCGCCCTTCTTCCTCACCTCCGCCGCTCGGTGCCCCAACTCGGCACTTCTCCGGATGAAGCAACCACCAAAAGGTAAGCCACGACCTCACCGATGCTCACAAGGTTACCCATTTGAACCGAGCCTCACTCATTCTTCTTCTCCGTGAGCTCCGCCATTGCCGCCGCCCTCTCGGTGGCGACCCACTCCGGTCATCTCTGGCGACAACCGAGCCCACCATTGGATCTTGCCAGTGACGAGCCGGTGCTCCTCCAGCCTTGGCCGAGCTCCTCCGCCACTCCTTCGTCACGGCGTGGAGCCCTAGCCAAGCTCGCTTCTACCTCTCGCCTAATGGGGCTCTTCACATCATCCCTCGGCCAAGCCTCCATGAAAGGGTAAAGGCGCCTTCCCAATGTAGAAAGCGTATTTTCATATTTCAATGAAATTCCAAACTGATTGTTAATTTAACTTCCATATCCTCTGCAAATTTAATTCAATTTCAGTGGAGTAAAGTTGTAAAATCATCTGAAGTCAAGAAGGATCTAAATGTGCAAAAATATTCAATTTCGGAACTGCAGAAGGTTTATTTGAAATAAACTTTGATTAGTATCCCATTGTGGTCTTTAATTAAAATATGTGCACAGTAGGGCATAAAATGATAAAATAAAGATTCATATGATTCTAAGTCCAGGATGAAATTAAAGATACAAAAATATTCAATCTTTAAATAACAGAATAATAGGTTAAATTTAAAATGAGACAAACGCATTATTATGATCATTATTGCATATATAAAAATATAACTTATAAGATCATAAAATAAATGATTATGTGCTTCTGGGATATTAATAAGCCTAATCATGCAGAGATATTAAATATTTGAACTAAGTTTAATGTATTGCATTGCGGCCATTTATAAACCCTAGTATGATCATTAGTAAGAATAGTAGCAGAATACCTCATAAAACAATGAATTGACCTATATGCACTTCCTGAAATCAATTGGAGCTTGACCACAGCAAGATACTTAGGATCAAACTCAATTTGCATTCTTTTAATAAAAGAATAGGATCATTACGGCAGTAAATGAATAGATAACCTATCGCAGAATTAAGTCAAAATAATGCCAAACCAACTTTAAAACAATTCTAGGATTGCTACCTGCTAACACCTGAAAAATGAATCAAAGATCATGTTTAGTGTAGTTAGAAACTACGTTTGAATCGTGGCCGAATTAAGATTACCAACATGGTCATTTAGGCTAATTCAACAGTAGATAAAATAACTCATCCAAATACTAAAATCAGTAAAACTAGTTTAGAAACACTGTACAAAATTTATACTACCATATTCTGTAAAAAGAATCTCATTCCATCAAAGTTTGTATATTAATCTTGTCAACCTAAAACCCTTAATCGTTAATATGTCATTTCCCTTTCTTGCCGATTTTGAATAGTGTAGTCCTTAAAGTGTAGTATAAACCATTTTAGCGAGAAGTTTATAGTCTTGCCCAAAATCCTAAAACTTATGAAATTAGTTTAGTAGTGTTCTTTAAAGTGTAGTCTACCCTGTTATGGAAAAATAATCTCAATTTGCTAAGAGCTGCATATTAATCTTGTAGGTTAAATAACCCTAAATAATCATATTCATGAATTCGGTAGAAAGAACAATTAGTTTTTAATTGTGAAATTTGTTTGTAACAGAGCCTTCCCAAATACCCCAAAAATGATCTTTAGGATTTAATCTGCAGCAATCTAAGAAAATATCCTTAATTTATCTTGCTTTGAATCTGAATCCAAATAGAGCAAAACCCTTAAGTAATAAGAATTGGCAGAACTCATATTATGAACATTAAAGTATAAAACCTTGCAACTAATGATTAATTCTATGAATCTAAACTATTTTTGCGTCTTGAATTCGTAAAATAAGATTAATAAATTCATAAAGAGCAATCCCCATTTCTTGTGAAGAGTTTTATTTGTTCTTTCTATCTGCTTTCTTTTCGCTCTTATTGAAGTTAGTTATTTGTTATTTTCTGTTGATCGACGTGTAGAACCCGACGTCTCTAGCTTCATCATCGTCGTCGTCAACCGCAATCCTCGTCTTCGTCGTAAGCGTCATTAAGCAAGGCAAGCATCCTTTGACCATATTGATCCCAGTATTTTATATTCCTTTCTTGCATCAAATTGTTTTATGCATGCGTTTACTTTATGTAAATTGCTATTTTGTGGATTGGTAGTTATACCTGTTGTCTCGTGAATCTCCTTGGATGGTTATGAACATGTGAACCTTGATAACCATAGGTTGAGGTTAGGCATTACTTAATGTCTTCATGGGTATACACGATCATATTAACTCCTTAGCCATGCTTTAGTATCGAGAACAGATGATCATGATTAAAGTTGTTTCAAATGTTTTACATGAAACTGAATGATCCTTTTGGGAAAATGGTTGCTAGTACTTTGATTAAAAACCCAAAATAAAACTATGCTTTGATGCGGGCGATTATTGGCAATAGCCGGATGTGCGAATGGAATTGCACGTAGTGTAGGGTGAAGTGTCGCCCGTGTCGGACTAAGGACCGAACATCGTGTTGTATGATCCAAGAAAATCCGTACAAACCATAAGGGTGAGGATGGGGTAGCCATAGCTTGTTATGTTAATTAGACATGGCTTTGTTCATTGGTAGGCGGGAGCTAGCACAGGTTTTCCGGCCAGGATGCCTGACGGGGTATTCCGGTCAGGTCTACTTGCTAATGCAACGGTGTACGCCCTGCCGTGTTCAGAAACGTTGTGTTGTGTTGGTGTACTAAAAGTGGATCCACGACTCGCGTGTGGGTTTCTGGTTCTACGGCGGGGGTAACGTCCCGGGCTGGTCGAAGCCATGTCTAGGTAATGTAATGACTATGTATGATCGCTCATTCGCATACTCTTGTATGGCGATCCACGGCTGACGTGGTGAGTTGATCATTCCTTGTGGGTACAGTTGTACACCTCTACAGAGTTTAAATCTAATTGATTAGCCGTACGCGCGGTCATGGGTGTCTTGGCGAACTTGCACGTGTTAAATGTTTTATTATTTCTTAAATGGGTTGGTATCATTTGTTTTGCAAACTGTGTTTTATGTCAAAGGGCCGACATTGATGGATTTCAGGAATGTGAATGATTCGTCGCTCACGTCATGGAGGACTGTGAGTGTTACATATGCTCTACTTATTTGTTATCAATCGAATGCTCTTATAAATTCCGTTTGCAAATAACTTGATTTACAAATTCAAATTCACTTTATGCAAATTAACTGTAATAGCCTCCTTTGAAATGGCCTGCATGTATTATAGGTTTTGCTCAAGTCTTGCTGAGTATGTAAAATACTCACCCTTGCCTAATTATATTGTAGGTAGTTGAGTAGCGAGGCTTCGAGTTCGTTTTCGTCGCAGGTTGCGGGTTCTTCTTTGAAGCGATTTATTTCTAAGGTATTTATGCCTGGTCAGTTGCCTGCGGGAATGGATGGGTACACTACAAGGCATTGTTTCCTTTGCTGCTATATTTCTCTGTGTTGTAATATTTATTTGTATAATCGTTTTCGCTTAATTAATTAATGTATGGTTGTGATTTCCAATTGTTGTAAACATGTGAGTGCTAGCTACTGATCCAGGGAATAGCACAGTAATCACATGGAGGTTCCTGTTCGTCAGAACGGGGTCTCACATACTACTAATGCATGGATGCATACATCTGTACATCTCTGTTCTCTCTTGTGAGCAAGCTGTTCTCTCTCCAATGGGACAGGCTCTAGTTGCTGGGCCCAGGACTGGCACATGTAATGCAAATACTAGCGCATGAAAGCATGCATGTGTCATGCATGTGTGTTCAGACTGGAATCAAATACTTACTCTCGTAACAAACAAATATTTATTATGTTGGACATCGATACGGTGTCTAAAATATAGATTTGATAACTAATTTCTATTATAATAAAGTTATAAAACCCAATAAAATTATAATATTATGAAAATATTTTTTCTAAATACATATGCACATATAGATTTTATGTATCTAATTTAAATATTTGAAAATATATTGATATTCAAAGTTCTCAAATGTTTAACTATAATTATATTTAAAACGATAAATATTTGTAACCTGACTCTAATGGATGGTTGCATGCGTTTTGCACCTTTCATCTCTCTCGTAAGCAAGCTGTTCTCTCTCTCCAATGGAACAGACTCTGGTTGTTGGGCCCACAAGAGCTTAAGTGGATGGAGATGGGAACGTGTCGACCAATAGGTCTAGTGCCTATATATATTCCCTGCTATGTCTTTATTGATAAAGTTGCAGAGGGGTCATCCACAGTGTATAGACGTCTTACAGGGATCATTTAGTATGATGCACGTGAGCGGGTCGAACGTAAAAAAAATGCAACAATGACGCATGTGGTGACGCGAAGAGCGTGGAGTGGCAATGCATGCGGTGATCTCAGAACGATGTGGCGCTACGAGCGACGGGCTGTCGGGACTGGATCTCAAATCTAAATTTTTTATGTATAACTGTATTAGTTTTGAATCAAACTAATATATATATATATACAGTGGCGGAGCCAGAATTGTTTAAAGCCTCGGGCCGAAAATTAAGTGGCAATAACTAACGCTAAATACTACTCACACCGAGGATGTTCTCTCTAGAATGATATTATCCAAATTGTGAAAAAAAGAAATATATTATGCGAAATTAAAGCATAACATACCATTTTCAAGCATCTCATACAGCTTCTTCATAGCGGCCGTCCCATTTCCAAGCATTCCCTGCAGTCGCAGCATGCCTTGTTAGAATGAAGCTGAGTAGTCATCTTTAGATAAAACTTGATGACAGGATAGCTAACTTAATTACCGAACATATTGGGAGTTAAAATTGTCAGATAATTAAGCATCTTGTGTGTTAAGATTGTAGATCTGCCTAAATCTATTGCAAAGCATGTATATTTCAAATTGAAATATTGAAATTACATATAGCATCAGGATGATAAATACAAGTGAGTTCGTCATCAAGATGCTCCTATTACCATATTTACTCACCAGCATTGATACACTTGATATGTCAATGGCCTTTAACAAAACAAG
Organism: Guadua angustifolia; assembly: GCA_036346375.1. Lineage (NCBI taxonomy): Eukaryota > Viridiplantae > Streptophyta > Magnoliopsida > Poales > Poaceae > Guadua > Guadua angustifolia. The sequence goes on along the minus strand of JAYEVE010000919.1, from coordinate 57,820 downwards.
TTCAATAAGCCTCTCTGGGGTTAGATATAAGAAACTCCGGCTCACAACTCTTTAGTCTGATAGAGAAGTTGAGAAAATGAATTTAACACTGAACATATCAAACGCAATTATCATATTCATGGGCACTAACGCACTACCCTCACAGATAACAAATTCACATTCAATAGATGATACTAGTGATTAAAGAAACCATACCCAGACATCTGGTGTTCAATGGAAGCGCCAGGATGTAAGCTCACAGAATGGATTCCAAGAGACTTTAGCGATTTACTCATTTACATATCGAACGGACCTGCACAAACATCACTAGATCATTACCTTTTTGCACAAACAACAACAAATAAATCACTAAATCATTAAGCTTTTGTGCATACTTACTAATACCATGAGATATCCTAGAACAAATAACGAACAGTATCCAAAGAGCACAATGCTAGTACTAGCTTGCACTGCCTTTTGCTGGGAGGGAACGAGGTACAGCAGGAGGGGGCAAGAGATGATCACCCCGAGCTTCTCCTTCCTGGCAACGATGTCGCAGCCTCGCAGGCGGTGGAGACAAGCCATGCCGTCTGCTCCCAGGAGGCGTACTTACCGCTGGTGTCAAGCACGTCCAAAGGCGATGCCGCCGAGCACCATTTCCAGAACTCCATGCCCCAGGAACCGGTGTCGTGGATGCCGCCGCCGTCCTCGGACGCCCCCGCATCCCGGATGGCGTTGAGGCAGACCACCAAGAAGTTGGACGACCGGTCATACTCCACGCGGTCCCTCTCCTCCTCCTTCTCCCGCTCAGGTATGGCCTTGGACTTGGCCTTCGCCCAGGCCCTCTCCGGGCGCTGCTTCTTGGTGCTGTTCGAGTCCTTCTTCTTGGGGTCGTCCTCGGCGGCGGTGGCGGTGGCGTGGCCTCGGCGCGGGCCGGAGGCGGGAGCGGCGGGGCCACGGCGGCGTCGCCTTGCTCGGGCAGTCGGGCGGGAGGCCGGGAGAGCGCTCGGGTCGGCCGGTCGGGATTGGGGGCGATTGGCACTGGGAGGCTAGGGTTACTTCACTTGCTATTTGAGCTGGGCCTCGGGCCCGGGCCCTAGTGGCCCGAGGCCCAGCTCCGCCCCTGTATATATATAGAGAGTAGAAATATATGAAAATGATTTCATACTCCTGGGTGTACGTACTCCCACCTTCAGTATATCATTTAAATGATGTTATTATACTTCTTTATCCTTTTGAGTATACTCTAATACTAATTATAAGATACTCTAAAGTGAATTCCACAAAAATTTCATTAAAGTCTACCCTATATAGCAATATTAGTTTATATATTCTTTTTACATATGGAAAATGGTATGTAGTAAAAAAATAAAGAACTCGCATGAAATTTTTTTAACCATGTCGCATTGAAGTATCTTAGAATTATTATTGGAGTATACGAAAGTGATAAAGGAGTATAAAGTGTTCATTTAAGTGGTATATATATATACCACTTAATAGAAAATGATTCAAAAAAAGAGATGAAATTCAAGTATTTTCACATATTTGGATTACTAGAAACATTGTGGCACATACGTAAAGATTATTTGCATATAATCCGTTGTGGCACATACGTACAGATTACTAGACAAACATACAATCATTAGTGTCTCAGAGATCCACTTCTAGTATCTTCAGAAAGGAAATATTCACACCCCCTTCTAAGTTATAACTCCTACATCATTCTTTATTCTTTTCCAATTGGTCTGTGACTGTCCCATTTGCAATCACAATTCATGACTAATTCGCCACACTTAAATTACTGTTATGACCACCAAAGATAGCAAATAAGCAAATGTTTGGGTAGATAAGATCCTTCGCCTCACCCTCGACGAGGATGCCCATAAGGAGTCCCTCAGTGCCTGTGGTTGGGTACCTCATCTTCCGTGCCTCCAGCTCCGCCATAGCAAATGACCGCACCGCCCTTGATGACCACCTGCGTACACTGCAATCCCCGTATCAGCTCCAAATATAGACAAACGATACCGAAATATCTGAGAGAATTGTATCTCACCGGATTTTCTTGTCCCCAGAAGCTACCTCTGGATTCCTGAAAAAACAACGATTCCCGAAGCAAGTTCGTCACAGGATCCAAAAATACAATAATCAAATCGCGCAAGCGAAGTACTTGTTAGAGCATCTCTAATGGTGTCACTTCAGCTAGCTATAAGGGTGTCATCTCAGCATTTTGCTTAGGTGGAAGGACGAAAATGAGGAGAGAGATATAGACCGGCTACTAATGTATAGTCAGGCTATAACTAATTCTAAGGCACTTATTACCTATTACATGTGGACCAATATTTAATTTTATAGACAATACTATAGCTAATTCATTGAAGAGGTTGTCTATACGCTATCTATAGATGATATGAATATTTTTTATAGCTAGTACCATTGAAGATGCTCTTACACAGGGGCGGATTTAGAAAAATAGATTATTGGGGTCGTTGGAGTCATTACAATAACTAATAGCTTATATACTAATAGAATACAATTAGATTTATATGTGATTTTGGCAAAATCATTGGGGTCATTTGACCCCACTAATTGTATGCTAGATCCGCCCCTGCTCTTACATTAGGTGCTAAATTTCAAGAGATTGACATCAGGAAAGGAACAGCTTAAGTTCAGGTATCCGTTATGAGGAAACATTGCCGGGGAGGCGGAATATTATTGATTGTGCTTACGTAGTGGGGAGCTGAGCGACGACGGCCGCGACACGGCGGCCCCGGTAGCGGGAGGCGACGGGTGGGCTCCCCGCGGCAGCAACCCGGAGGGAGGCGGGCAGGAAAGGGGTTGCCAGGAAGGAGACGGAGGAAGAGGAGATAGCGGAGCTGTGGTGGGAGGAGGGGAGGAAGGCGGCTGCGGCTGCCTGGGAGACGGTCGCCATGGCGTGGGTAGGTTTCCGTGGGTTTCTCGGGGTTACTCGCTTGGATATGGGGAAGCGATAAGTCAAGACTCGAGGGGAGGAAAGGATGCCGCAACCGCGAGGATACATTCTCTTGCTGCTACCTGAGACGATTGATAACCGCAAGGACTGCTGATTTTTTGGCATTGGAACCATTTCTCAAATTCCAACCTCTGAATTTTGAGGAACCTGTCTGCTGCAAATTTGTTGTCTAGAAATATAGGCAAACCTACTTTTCAACTAGCTAGGTTGAGTAGCGCGTCATGCCGCACCGCGAGGGAAAAAAATCTGACACGAGTTTTTTGTAAATCAAATTTGTGGAACCACGGGTCTCTTTTTTTTTCAAAATAACCGGCGGAAAGATCTATTTACGATTCCGATTTTTTTAAATCTTCCGGGTCGAAAGAACCGGTGTTTTTTTTTTGCAAAATAACCGGTGGAAGGACCCCGTCGGCGAATCTATGGGACCGCTATAAACCTTCGACGAGCTATAAATCCTTGACGAATCTATGTTTTTTTTCGAAAACCACGTGTAGGGATCTAAACGTAATTTTGATATTTTTCGGGTCTATTTTACTTTAAAAACCGTCGAAAGGACCTAAACACGATTTTTAGTTTTTTCGAAAGGACCTAAACTCGATTTTCGGTTTTTTGGGTAGGGACCTGAACGTAATTCCAAATTTTTTGGGGTCTATTCCACCTAAAAAACCACCGAAAGGACCTAAACGTGATTTTTAATTTTTCTGGAAGGACCTAGACGTGATTTCTAGATTTTTCAGGGGGACCTCCCCAGGGGCGACACGTGGCCACCCCCAGGCGACATTATATATAACATATTTGCATATAATCCATTGGGGCACAAATTAATGTACATAATCCAGAAGCTCCGCGCTGGAGGTGGCCGTGACGGAAAGATTTAGTATTTTGCCACTTCAAAAATTGATTCTTTGATTATGATGCCACTTGAGCCAATGACATATGGGACCATCTGAGTTAATGAAATATGGATTCAATAGCAAATTTACGAAACCACATGTTTGAAGTGGCAAAATACTAAATCTCTCGGCCGTGACGTACGTGGAGTGGACGTGAGCCGTGAGGACCGTGCGGTGGCCCAACTGCGACGTAAAAAGAAGCTCCACGCGGACCACGCGAGGTCTCGTACGCCATGCAGATGCAGCACTATGTACGTCACGTGGAGTGACGTACGTTCCAACAATCGGTACGTGGAGTGACACACGTGCAGCAGAAGAAGGGCGTCGAGGACTGAGGTGCATGTGCGGATGGAGAAAAAAAAATAGACGTCACAGGCGACGTTCGAGAGGCAGCAAAGAAAAATCTGCTATAAATCCTCGATCGCCATACGCTGCTCACGACAACTGCTGCACACCAAAACATAAAATTAAGAAGCTAGCAACTATGGATCAAAACCACTCCATGGTGGCTGCCACATCCAGCGTGGAGCTTCTACAAACTCAGGCAGATATTTAGCGTTATACCTATAATTACCTCAAATCCACAGCCCTCCACTGTGCCGTTAAGCTTGGGATCCCTAACGCCATCCACCGCTGTGGTGGTGCAGCCTCTCTACCTGAAATCCTTGCCACCATTCCAGTGCCTACGAACAAACAGCCCTACCTGCCTCGCCTCATGAGATTCCTAACAGCATTAGGTATCTTTGGTGTAGATGTTCCTGTGGCAGGTGATGAGGACGCCGCCGGGTCAGTAGGTGTCTACAGCCTCACTCCGGTATCTCGCCTCCTCGTGGATGATGCCGGTGCTGATAGTTGTGTGAGCCTATCGCCGTTTGTGCTGAGCATGCATTTCTTTGCCAATGGGGCTTTGCGATTGGGTGAGTGGTTTGGGGCCGAGGGCGTGGTACCGGAGACTCCATTCAAGATGGAGCATGGCGTGGACTTGTGGGGCATTATGTGCCATGAACCGGAGTTCAATGAGGTCTTCATGCACGGGCTGGGTTCCGACACTCGTTTTGTAATGCAGCTAGCCATCCGTGAATGCAGCGATGTGTTCGAGGGGATAAGCTCGCTGGTCGACGTCGGTGGAGGGAACGGTACGGCAGTGAGAGCCATCGCCAAGGCCTTCCCACATGTCAAGTGCTCAGTGCTTGACCTCCCTAACGTGATTAGCAATATCGTGCCTGACAGCACGATTGAGTTTATTGTAGGTGATATGATGGATTTCATCCCATCAGCCCATGCTGTCCTACTTAAGGTATAATCTGTGAACTTCTCCGATCGCTCGTTCTTCTAAAATCCGTGACATCGAACTTTACCGTCCATAGATTTAAAACGATCTAAATTATATATATATATATAACTTATATCATTAGATTTATCATTAAAAAGTAGTTTTATAATATTATACTTTTATTAGTACATCTAAATATAAAATTATAAAAAGTAAATCACATACAGGTGGTATCTGGGAGAATATAAAAACTAAAAGACGTCAAGTAAAAAAGAATGTTGGGAGTAATAAAAAATTGGGAAAAAGGATATGTATGAATAACGCCCTGCTAGAAATAAATAATATGCTTTAGATTTTTATGGCCTCTTAATAAACTATAATTGACTATTACTTTTTTCTAATATAATATATGACAGTAATTTTTAATACTTATAATAACACTAATCACTTTCGACAATATTTTTGCTGATATATATCATTTCGATGCAGCGCTTTTAATATTTTAACATAAATCCGAGGCCAAATGTATTGATTTGGCTTTTCTAAGTGTCACTTATGCGAAAATATGTAACAGAAAAGAATTTGGGCCAACTCAGCGACTCTCTTGGATCGCCTTTCATTATATAGCCACAAGGATTACATGCGTGCCGTTCACGACGGGCACGATCTCTCCGATAAGAACGATCGGAGGAGCGCTTCTGTAGCGCGGACGACTCGGCAATACAGAGCAACAAACTCTAACAACATGCATTACTTTCTACCGTTACAACACACGCACTAATTTTAACAGCCTCTCTCAATCGCAACACCGGTTCACCAGGTTGAGATTGTTGCAGATAGTGTTGAACGGAGACTTTGGAAGTGCCTTTGTAAAAATGTCAGCAAGCTGATCTTTCGATGGGATGAACCGGACTTTCAGAGCTTTTCTTGCCACCTGTTCCCGGACAAAATGAAAATCAACCTCCACATGCTTTGTTCTAGCATGGAAGATTGGATTAGAGGCCATATATGTAGCTCCTATGTTATCACACCAAAGAGTAGGCGCATGAATCTGAGAAATTCCTAGCTCTTTCAGTAGTGTCTGAATCCAAATTAGCTCTGCAGTCACGTTGGCTATTGCCTTGTATTCCGACTCTGTACTGGAACGAGATACTGTAACCTGTTTCTTTGAACTCCAGGAAACAAGGTTTGGTCCAACAAGAACTGCAAAGCCACTCGTTGAACGCCTGTCATCCGGACAACCTGCCCAGTCCGCATCGGAATAGGCATTCAATGCATTATCTTCAGTCTTGACAAACTTGAGTCCCTGATTACTTGTTCCCTTAACATACCTGAGAATTCTCTTGACAGCAGTCCAGTGCTTATCTGTGGGAGCTTGAATAAATTGACAAACACGATTTACAACAAAGGAAAGATCAGGTCTTGTAATTGTCAAGTACTGTAGCCCACCGACAATACTCCTATACTGAAACTGTGCATTTCCAGTAAGCGGAGTTCCCGTTTCTTTTGAGAGCCTTTCTGAAACTGCCATTGGGGTTGAAATTGGTTTGCACTTATGCATATTTGCTCTCTTAAGAAGATCTTGAACATACCTTTTCTGAGATAACACTAGCCCCTGCTTATCTGACTTCACTTCAACACCAAGGAAGAATTGTAATTCACCCAAATCCTTCACTGCAAAATCTATTGTCAGTTGCTTGATGAGCTTGTCAGTTGCAGCTGTCGATGAACTCACAATGATTATGTCATCAACATAAATGAGAATATACATAGTGAGTTCTTGTGTTTGCAGTATGAAGAGGGATGTGTCTGACTGTGAAGTGATAAAGCCTAGACTCTGCAGCTTTTGTGTGAGCCTAGAGTGCCATGCTCGTGGGGATTGCTTCAATCCATACAAGGCCTTGTTCAACTTGCAGATATAGCCTGAAGGAGCATCTGAACTCTCATACCCAGGTGGCTGTCTCATGTACACTGCTTCTTGAAGATAGCCATGCAGAAAAGCATTTTGGATATCAATTTGCCTCAGACTCCAACCCTTTGAAACTGCAAGTGAGAGAATAACTCTAATGGTAGTAGGCTTAATTACTGGGCTAAAGGTCTCAAGATAATCTATACCAAACCTTTGTTTGAAACCTTTTGCAACTAGTCTGGCTTTGTATCTTTCCACAGACCCATCAGCCTTCCTCTTGATCTTGTACACCCATTTGCTATCAATTAAATTGATGCCTCTCTTAGGTGGAACCAGTACCCAGGTTTGATTCTTGAGAAGTGCTGTGAATTCTGCATCCATTGCTTGTCTCCACTCCTTATATTTTACTGCTTCTGAAAAAGAGCTGGGTTCTGAAGTAGGTGCAGACTGAGAATGAGTTATTGCTCCTGCAGCATATCTGACTGTTCCATCTGTGTATTCCTTGGTCTTCACTATGTTATCCTTCAACCTGGTACGCATGGAGTGGCCAGGTTGTGGTTCTGGGTCACTCACGAGCTGTACTGGAATTTGTTGCAATGTGAGTTCTTTAGCCTGTTCTTCACCAGTAGCTTGAGAACCTGTAACATCAGGAGAGCCAGCATCTAGACCACTGTTAATGATGTTAGTAGATCCATGTCCAGTAGGAGAATCATTTGTTGCTGCTCTGCTAGGACTGCTAAATGGAGAACTGTGAGCGGAAGGCTGAATGTCTGTTGTCGGAATTTTGTCAGTAAGGAACTGCTCAGAGTAGTATAGATTAAAAGGAAGAATGGTTGGTTGTTGGATGGTTTGAGTTGGAGTTTTCTCTTGATCAGGTAAGGACTGGAAAGGGAAAACATTCTCATCGAATACCACATCTCGAGAAATGAAGATCCTTCCTGAATTTCTGTCTAGGCATTTATATGCTTTGTGATCTGAACTGTACCCTACGAACACACATTGTTTAGATCTAAAACTGAGTTTCTTTGAGTTGTAAGCTCTCAAATTTGGCCAGCAAGCACAGCCAAAAACTTTTAAGAATTGATAATTCGGTTGGGCACCAAGAAGGCGAAAAACCGGAGTGTCATTGTTGATAGTTCGACTAGGCTGTCTGTTTATCAGAAAACAGGATGTTTGAAAAGCCTCATCCCAAAAACGGATTGGCATGTGAGATTGTGCAAGCAAGGTTATTCCTGTCTCAACAATATGCCTATGCTTTCTCTCAACCAGACCATTCTGCTGGTGAGTATGAGGGCTGGAAATTTGATGTTTTATTCCTATCTTGTCAAAGAACTTATGAAGACGGTGGTATTCCCCACCCCAATCTGATTGGACTGTTAGGATTTTTCTTCCCAACATTCTCTCAACATGTGACTGGAACTTCAAGAAAATGGATTCAACATCAGACTTGTGCTTAAGAAAATAGATCCAACTGAATCTGCTGTATTCATCAACAAAGCTAACATAGTACTTAAAGCCATTTACAGAAGTGAGAGCAGGTCCCCACACATCTGTGTGAATGAGCTCAAGTGGACTGGAAATGGAATGAACTGAAGGATAAAAAGGTAATTGATGTGCTTTGCCCTGCTGGCATGCATCACACACAGCAGGGTTCTTATTGTAAATTACATGGATGTTGTTTCTACCTAAGGCTTTATGAATTACAGCAGAAGTGGGATGCCCTAAACGTTGATGCCACAAGTCTTCAGAGTTCTTGGCAGTGAAGAAAACTTGTTTGGAGAATTTATTGGGAAACTGATAGAGCCCATTCTTGAAGCTTCCTCTAAGAAGAGTGATCTTCGTTGCTTGGTCCTTGACAAGGAAATAAGTTGGATGAAATTCAACATAGGCGTTATTATCTGAGACAAGCTTATGAATGGAAAGAAGATGTCGATTCACATTTGGAACATGAAGAACATTTCTCAGAGTTAAAGGACGATGAGCAGTAGCAACAATTGAATTTCCAACATGGGCAATGGACATACCTGCACCATTTGCAGCCTGTACACGGTCATGGCCAGTGTACCTTTCCTTCATCGTCAGGCGTTCAAGATCATGCGTGATGTGGTCAGTCGCCCCGGTATCTGCATACCAATTGGGGTCAACTACATAGCTGTTGTTCGACGTGGCTGCTGCTGCAACGCGAGTGTCGCTTGCAACAAAGTTCTGATCGAAGCGGTGGAAGCAGCGTGGAGGCGTCGTGGTTGGTGCGGAAGCAAATTTGACATGGCTGCTTCTGTCCACCTTGGTTCTGGAAATTTGAGTTGGTTCCTCGTCCAGCGCCACGCCCACCTGGAGCGCGGCCTCCGCCATTGCCACGGCCGTGGCCACGATTTCGTCCTCCGCCGCGCCCTGAGGTCTTGCTGATTTGATTGACCTGGGCGCCGCCATTGTTGTTCTTCTCAAGGCGAAGCTCGTAACTGAGCATGTGTGCGTAGACGTCATTGATGGTTGTGACATCATTGCGCGTGGTGAGGCTTGTAACCAGGGAGTCGTATTCTTCTCCAAGGCCCTGCAGCATGTAAGCGATGATTTCATCGTCTTCGAGCTTCTTGCCGATCATTGCAAATGTGTCAGCAAGATTCTTGATCTTGCGGAAATACTCGGTGATTCCGAGGTCTTTCTTCTGAATTGTCGCCAGTTGCATCCTGATTTGCATAATCTGTGCTCGTGAACTTGCCGCAAAAGTGCGTTCAATGGCACACCATGTTTCACGAGCAGTGGTACAACCAACAACTTGTGCAAGAACGCCGTCAGTAAGAGAAGACAGGATGGCACTCATTACCAGCTGGTCCTGGAGATACCAGGTGTTGAACTCTGGATTGGGTTCAGTGTGAGCGACGCCGTCGGTGCCGGTCGTGGTGATGGTGACTGCCGGCTGAGCAACAGTCCCGTCGATGAAGCCCATCAACCGCTGACTTCTGAGGTAGGGGAACAGCTGCGTCGTCCACAGAAGAAAATTGTCGGTGGAGAGCTTGACGGTGATCATGTTGTTGAAGGCCGGCATCGGCATAGCGTTAGCGCTCGTGGATGCTGGAACTACGGAGTTCATCAGGGTGCCCTGCGTTCCACTCATGCTTGACTGGTTTGTGGATTAGATCGGTGGCTCTGATACCATGCGAAAATATGTAACAGAAAAGAATTTGGGCCAACTCAGCGACTCTCTTGGATCGCCTTTCATTATATAGCCACAAGGATTACATGCGTGCCGTTCACGACGGGCACGATCTCTCCGATAAGAACGATCGGAGGAGCGCTTCTGTAGCGCGGACGACTCGGCAATACAGAGCAACAAACTCTAACAACATGCATTACTTTCTACCGTTACAACACACGCACTAATTTTAACAACTTATACTAAGAACATCTCTTTTTTTTAATCAAAACCCAATAGAGGGCTTGCTGCATGCCTTGTATTGATGTTCTCTGGCTTACAAGTTTATGGATTACGAGCAGAACGTGCTACATGACTGGACCGACGAAGTTTGTGTGAAGATTTTAACTCAATGCAGAAAGGCTATTCATTCCCGGGAAGCAGGAGGAAAGGTGATAATTATCGATACAGTTGTTGGAACTGCTTCTGCTTCTGGTGCGATGTACGAAGGCCAACTCTTGTATGATCTACTAATGATGGTAGACGTGATGAACATGAGTGGAAAAAGGTTTTCATGGATGCCGGATTTAGCCACTACAAAGTCAGGCCTGTCCTTGGACTTATGTCCATCATTGAGGTCTATCCATAGCCGGCCGGAATACACATATGCATATATAATTGCAGTGAAATAAGCCTAAGGACATGCATGGCCCTTAGAACTCGTTCTGCTTCTCTAGGCCCGATTGTCTGTTAGTACGTGAGTCTCCCAATAGTCTACTTGTACGCCTCCAATAATAGCTTACCGGCCGTATGTACACCGATCCCGTCCTTCTTTTTTTATTATTTTGAAGTTGTATTGTCATGTTCTTGTTGCATGTACTCCAAGGAAATGAATAAAAGCGCGACACTCAAGCCAACCTTTTGTCCCCGTCACTACTACAGAACCGGCCTTCCCAACCGGTCTATCACAAGCGGTTAGGTGCGCACCGCTTGTGCTCTACGTGCCACAAGCGGTTCGTGGGCAACGGGCGGGAGGGGGTCTCTAGAAGCGGTTTTTGAGACGAACCCCTTCTGGAGTCCCATCTCTAGAAGCGGTTCGTGTCTAGAACCGCTTCTAGAGATCTAGAAGCGGTTCGAGACACGAACCGCTTCTATAGGTGGGGATCCAAAAGCGGTTCGTGGTTAGAACCGCTTGTAGAGACCCCTTCCGTCCAACGCATTTAAACCCCATCTTCCTCCCGAGCTCAAGACCGGCCGGACAGCAGAGTGGTGGGCCGAGAGCAGTTCATGGGGAGGTGCTGCCAAAATTTTCAATTGAGGCAATTAGCTCTTAATTAATTGTTCCTAAGATAAGTAACATGTTGCTTGACATCCTTCTCACCTATATATTGATGTTTTTGTGCATTGGATGTTGAGAAATCATGTTTTGTTCTTGTGGGAATTGTTAGTGTACATGTTTACATTGTTGGCTTATTTTTTGTTCTTAAGGTGATATATTGTTTGGTGTATGGAATGAAATGCAATAAATGTGAAACGATGAAAAATTAGAAAGGTGGGGACAAGGTAAATAATAATTTTTATTTAGTAAAATTAAAATGCGGAATGATAGAAAAGGTTTGCATGAACATGTAACAATTAGTTAGTTTTATTTTAAAAAATGCAAGCAGGATTAGAAATAATTAGTTGGCTTTAGTTGAAAGAATGCAAAATGATTAAAAATACAAAACTATTAGACATAGTTAGCTTTAATTAAATATAGTGATAGATGTTGCGATTATTTTTATTGGTGTAGATGAACCGCAATGGATGTACAATGCGGACCGTCGGTCAAGAGAGTTCAGAGATGGCATGAAGGAGTTTCTCGGCGCGCCGCTGCATTTTTGCCTCGAGAAGCTTCATACGTTGTCCGTATGTAGATTGCAAGAATGAGAAGGAGCACTCCGAACGATGGATGGTTATGAGCCATGTGATCACGAGAGGTTTCATTGCAAACTATACATGCTGGACCCACCATGGAGAAATAGAGGCGATTCGACAGGAAGACGATGAAGAAGACGAAGAAGAGGAAGATAGAGCCAACAGTATGCCGGACACCACTCAATACGGGTCCGTGGAAGATACAGTCGACGAGTTTGGCGATGATGAGTTAGATCAGATGCTCCGTGATGGAGAGGGAGAGTTCATAGAGGAAAGACAATACAAGAAGTTTCAGAGCATGGTAGAGGACCATAGAACTGCTTTGTATCCAAACTGTGGACAGGGCCACAAAAAGCTGCGTACTACACTAGAACTCATGCAATGGAAGGCCACAAACGGTGTGTCAGACAAGGCATTCAATGGTTTATTATCACTCGTAAAGAAGTTGCTTCCGGAAGGTAACACTCTACCTGCATCTACGTATGAAGCGAAGCGAGTCCTCTGCCCTTTAGGATTGCAAGTACGAAAGATACACGCATGTCCTAACGATTGTATCCTATATCGCAATGAGTATGCCGATTTGGAGGTTTGTCCAAGCAGCGAAGAATCCCAGTATAAGGTACAGCGTGATTGATCCGTGAATTAGATGGGAATCGTGCGAAGAAGAGAACTCCACCAAAGTATTGTGGTATTTTCTGTGATCCCTCGGTTGAAGCGCCTGCTTGCTAACGAAGGTAATGCCAAGATGATGCGTTGGCATGTAGAAGAGCGTAAGGAAGACGGGATGCTTAGACACCTGCAGATGGCTCGCAGATGGAGGAAAGTAGATCGGGCTTACTTAACTTTGCAAATGAGGTCGAAATATAAGGTTTGGGTTGAGCACCGATGGGATGAATCCTTTCGGTCGCTTGAGCAAAGATCCATAGCACTGCCCGTGATGCTTTGCATCTATAACATTCCTCCATGGTCGTGCATGAAGCGGAAGTACATCATGATGCCATTGTTGATCGAAGCGTCTGGCAACCCGGAAATGACATCGATGTGTACCGAAGCCATTGGTTGAAGACCTTGTGAAGTTGTGGGAGGATGGTGTACGGGTTTGGGATGAGTACAAAAGAGAGTATTTCAACTGCGTGCATTGTTGTTTGTAACAATCAACGATTGGCTGCTCTCAGAAACTGTCTGCCAAATCTGTCAAAGGGTTTAAAGCTCGCACCCAAAGGCATAGATGAAACGGATTGCATGTACCAAAAACTCTCGGAAGTGTGTGTACATGGGCCACCGCAGTTTCTTCTGCAGTCATGCTTTGAGGTGGAAAGGCGAAGAATTTAACTGGGAACAGAATTGTGTTAAGCCTCAAAGATCGTAATGGGCGACTTGTGTTTGCTATGGTAAAGGATCTGAAAGTAGTATTTGGGAAGGGTCTTGGAAGCATACTGCGTTTAACGAGGATGGTCATGCACCCACATGGAAGAAGAAATCAATATTTTGGGACTCGCCATTGGGAAGTTTTGGAGGTTCACACTCGCTTGACTTCATGCACATCACGAAGAATGTTTGCTTGAACCTACTAGGCTACATAGATATGTATGGCAAATCGAAGATACACTGCAAGCTCGGAAGGACCTTGAAGACATGGAGGTGAGGAGTGACCTACATCCAAAAAACAAAGAAGGACAAAACAACTTTTTCTACATCCTGCGAGCTACACTCCAAGCAAAGAAGAGAAAAAAGCATGATTGAGTGTTTGAACAAGGTGAAGGTCCCTTCGGATACTCCTCAAATGTAAAGAGACTCGTAAACACGAAGAGAACAAACTCAAGGCCTAAAATCCCATGATCGCCTTGTGTTGATGACACAGATTGCTCCGTGAGTCGCCGAGGTATCTTGCCTGAGTGGGTGCGGGGACAATCACAAAGCTATGTTCCTTCCTCAACGCCATTTCGCGAAGGTTGTCGAACCATTAAACCGCCTAAGTTGGAGGCCGATGTGGTACAAAGTTTGGTTAGCCTCGAGATGATCTTTCCTCCTGCATTCTTTGATATCATGGTTCATCTCACCGCTTCACCTTGTGAAGGAGATAGGTATCCTCGGACGGTGTATCTCGCACAACATGTTCCCTTTCGAGAGGTACATGAGTGTCCTCAAGAAGTACGTCCGTGAATCGTTCGCGTTCGGAAGGTCTGCATTGCCGAGGGCTACGTGACGGAGGAGGTGATAGAGTTTTGTGTTGATTACATGAATGATCTAAATCCTATCGGCGTCCCCATATCACAACACGAGGGAGGCTACGGGCAAAGGACAATAGAAAGGCAATCGGTTGCATGCAATGATCTTGTTGCATTCAAGCAAGCACATTTCACTATTCAAGCAATCAACTATAGTCGCCCCTATGTCCTTCAAAGACAAGAGTGTCCTACGCCGTGAGTTCACAGGAAGACAGAGAGTTGGATAACCTGAAGCACATGGATTCTTTCAAGAATTGCTCATGTATACATCCTTGAGGAAGGGTCAAACGATGAACTATTGCAACGCTTGGCTCGGGGACCATCACAAGAAATCGTGACATTCAAGGGTATGAGATCAATGGTTACACATTCTACACGGATCCCGGGATAATAGGAGCACCAACCGAGCAATGCGGTGTCAGTATAGATGCCAAGACAACAACGGCGTTGGACACATATTATGGTTTCATAGAAGAAATATGGGAGCTCGACTATGGACCTCTGAAGGTCCCTCTATTTAAGTGCCAATGAGTCAAGCCGACTCCAAATGGTGTGAAGGTTTAAACAAATACGGCATGACAACCGTGGATCTCACAGAAGTCGGCTATAGCGCGAACCGCTTGTTCTCGCGAACGATGTGATCCAGTCTTCTATGTAATGGACATGTCAAGCAAACCTAAAAAGCGAAGGACAAACAAAAGGTAATGCCAAAGCGACATGTGGTTCTCCAAGGCAAGCGAAGGATTGTAGGAGTTGAGAACGCCACCGACGAGGAAGAGTATGGTCGGTTTGACGAGCTCCTCCTTTTACGCTTGATGTCGACATAAACGTCCCGCGTGATGATGATGTCGATGCTCTTACATACGCCACGATCATAACGAAGGAACAATTGTAAAGACGAAGACTTAAGATGTACTACTTGTGTACAAATTATTCCATATGATCATGTTGATATGTTGATGTTTAGCATTGCTTGTACATAATTATTTCTACAAATTTTAAAATGAAAACAAAGCACGAAAACCATTTGTACAAATTTTAAAATGAGAACAAAGCTTGAAAATTTATATCCACTCTATGAAAGGACTGCATAAATTTTACCATACAAAGAGAAATTCAGCTTAGCATAGTTAGCTCATAAATTCCCATACAAAAACCCCAAAAGCAGTGTGAAATTTACAACATTACAATGATAGCTATATTAACTAAAAGGAGCAACATTACAATGATAGCTATATTAACTAATTTCTTTAGCATGTCCTCTACTCTTTCCATCCTTTCTTCTAGCTTTTTAATACTCTTGTTGTCATCGAAGCAATGGATGTGCATCTCTCCTCTTTTAGACACTAGTCATGCCGGATCTGTGAACTCTCCTTGGCAGCAAATTTTCTTGTAATGTAGCAATTTGCATTGCAAGATTTTCAAGACTATGGTCGGCTTTATCACTTAACGCTAATACTGGACATCTTTGTGCCTTCAAACGTAAAGAATGGAACGGAAGGTGAAAGTCAAGGAATATGAACAAATGAATAACTTCAAAACTTACCGACATATTCAACACTTCATGAACACTCGGGATGGATTCTTAGATGTATGGGAGGTGAACACATTTACAGGATCTCCGCATCGAGGACACGATAGCTTCATCCGCAATGCCTCTAGTTGTCTCTTCGTCTCGCCATTTGATGAAGCCGTCGACATGAATTAATTGCTTCAAAGAGTGAAACAAATTACCATCAACAATATTTTTCTTTACTCCAACATGAATATATCAACAAAACTTCTTGTGGGCATTTCACCGAACACCTTGTGGGCATGAAAACAGAGAGCAGGAAGGAGCGTGCGACAGAGAGGAGGCGCCTGGGACTTAGAAAATTTGAAGGTATGGGAGAGTGCATGCGTGGACTTAGAGAATTTAAAGCTCTACCAACTTCTACAAGCGGTTCGTAGTAAGAACCGCTTGTAGAAGTACCAACTACAAGCGGTTGGTATTATGAACCGCTTGTAGAAGGCCACAGTAAAAAAAAGAATGGCAAGGGGGCGCGAGCGGGGTTCGAACCGGGGTGGTCGAGCCCGTACACTCAAGCGCCACGCGCTAGCCAGGGGGGAGGAAGAGATCTTATCGAACTACCTGGGCACCGTATTGTTTTTAATATTATACTGTCAGCACTATTACAAGCGGTTCTTATTACGAACCGCTTGTAGAAGGGTGCTCTACAAGCGGTTCGTAATACCAACCGCTTGTAGAAGGCCACAGTAAAAAAAAGAATGGCAAGGGGGCGCAAGCGGGGTTCGAACCGGGGTGGTCGAGCCCGTACACTCAAGCACCACGCGCTAGCCAGGGGGGAGGAAGAGATCTTATCGAACTACCTGGGCACCGTATTGTTTTTAATATTATACTGTCAGCACTATTACAAGCGGTCTAATAAGTTGTAACGACCCTTATTTTTACATAAAATACAAAAATAGAAATCTGCTAAAGTGAAGTTAGCTAAAGTCATTTCTCATCCAACTAATAAGTTGTAACGACCCTTATTTTTACATAAAATACAAAAATAGAAATCTAATGTACATACAGTACTAACCCCACGATCAGTAGTTAGTACGTACATTTACAACATTGGAATCACAACCATATATACCTCATATTATTAAAGCGAAAGCTATTATACAAAGAAATCTTACAACTCAGAGTATATAGTAGCAAAAGAAGCAAAGTCTTGTAGTGTGCCTATTCAACCCGCAGGCAACTGACAAGGCATAGTTCCTAGAAAGATCACGTCAAAGTGAAGTTAGCTGCATTTGAGAGAAGATCTTTGTCTATATCTGATTGGCAAAGGGGCAACGAAGAAAGAGGTGCACTACCGATTCAGGTTCTGAACCGCAAAAAGGACAAAAAATAGAGTTTGGCCATCCCCTCGTTGCCAACCTATCCGCTATGAGCAACCTGTCGTGGATAAATAACCAAGTAAAGAATCTGAATTTGTTCTCCACGCTAGCCATCCAAATTCTAGTGTAATCGTTGGTCGCCACCATCCCCTGGAACTGCATCAAGTATGCAGACCTCACAGAGTATTGCTCATCCGTTGTCCATTTCCAAACTATGTCATCCTACGAGTTGGTCTGGAGAACTACCTGTTGACTTGCCTGCCACAATAAGAAGAATTCATGAAGCTGTGAGATGTCTGTTATCTTTCTAAGTGGAATGATCCAAGAATCATTAGCTAATTCGTCATGAACCGATTTCATCCTTTTGCGAACTATGCGATAGCAGTTCGGTGCAATATCTGTGGGGGCGAGCCCATTGAGCCAGTGTGAACTCTAGAATCTGGCCGTCTTTCCATCACCTAGGTGAATGATAATGCTTGCCCGGAATAAAGAGTGATCTATATGATCGCACAACGAGTCCATTTGATCCCAAGGTCTTTGACGATCTTTCTATTGTTGCCATAACTAACGAAGTCGTAAAGCTCGACCAAATCTTTCTAGATCTTTTATGCCAAGACTCTCCAAACTTTTAGGTCTGCAGACATTTTTCCAGCTCACTAAGCAGTGACCACCTGAACAGGGAGCATCACCCCTCCAAATAAAATTCCTCCTGATCGTGTCTATTCTTTTGACTGCCCATTTGGAGAGCAATAGAACTGACATATGATAGGTGGCTAGCGCAGTGAGCACTGAGTCTGCTAGAACAAGGCGCGCTGCCCTGGAGAGCATGTTTCCTTCCCAACCTGCTAATCTTGCGCCTGCCCTGTCTAAGATAGGTTGGATGTCTATCTTTTGTATTTTTGTCGGGCGTAGAGGCAGCCCAAGGTACCTGCACGGAAAAGCCTTCAACTGAGCGCGGAAATCCTATAAAATATATGTCAAGTCTATCCCCTCACATCTGATAGGGTAGATTTCAGATTTTTGGATATTTGTCCGCAAGCCTGAAGCCTCTCCAAAGACCGATATTTGTCTTGCACTAACTGAATAGCTGCGCAAGTTGAAAATCACAAATCCGACTACGATTTGCGGTTTATCTCGATAAACACGGTAACTTCACCAATTGCAGAGGAGTGGTCATGTCAGTATCAGAATTAAAACATCAGGTTCAGTTTAAGACCGATTTATTCGAAGCATTAATTATCAGTTCAGATAGAGAACTGAAATGTCCTAGTCGAGATCAGAACATATGTGCATTCCGATTTTTTTAAAGGAATTATATCTGAAATGGGAAGAAGACTACAAGGATCGTACCATTTAAGTAATTCAAGTAGAGATAGACATGGAGATAGATTTTCTGTTTTTCAGTAGTATTGTGGTGCGTCATCTATTGTCGATGTTACCATGCATATCTCTTCCTCTCTGTATTTTGCGATCAAAGGGGTCCTGTAATCTTTGGTTATCACAATCGCATGTACATCATCCATAGATGAATGCAACGCCCATTGTAGGAACCTTGCAGTAAACTCTGAAGTTTTAAGGGCAAATAACGACACAAATATAGTGACCAAACGGAACAAATAAGAAAAATATTTCTCCTATTTACACCAATCTGACTTCTGCCTGTGGTTATGATGCAATTCTTACAGTTCCCCTACTTCAGATGTACCAAAAACCTCCTGAGGAGATCTTTCAGAGATCTGGTACAAACAACCTGTTAATTACTGTAAAATGCACTGGAACAGAATAAGTGTTTTTTTTATCTGACGCACATACACCTTCAGATACAATAAATAAAAAAGGCTCACGAAGGCAACAGTTACAGGATAATTGCATGAACTAAATAGAATTTCTGAAACAGTTAAGAGAAAAGCTCTATATTGGAAATAGAGGTGAAACAAACGATGGTAGTACTCCTAGAGAAAAATATATGCAGAGAGAATTCGTCATAAACAGCAGCTGACAGATCTATGCTGCCTTTCCTGCGCTCAGCATGACTATACTGTACCACAAATACATGTTGAAAAAAATTATTTATTGGATTTCAACTGTCTAAGTACTGATACAAATCCAATAAACAAAATTAGTTCGGCAGGTTTTTATGTGCAGCTGACAAAGTGACAAGCAAAACAACACAACTACCCTCATGATTCTATATTGGTTTACCAGAATAAGAATCTGACTACTGTTGACGAGGGGAGTTAGAAAGATAGGAGAAAGTACAGTGCCAAATTCAGAATGAATGACGAAGCAATAATTTTCGCAATAGTGACCTTCTGGCAAATAGGCAGCAGGAACTGAGAAGCCTTGTATTGTTAGTTGTCCCAATTTACACCAAGTGAAACAGAACAAATTTTTTTTCTCAATTTTGACTGGATTGAGAAATAAGTGGATAAAGCATTTTAAACAGATCATCTGCAAAAAATGGTATAAATAAAGACAATTTTTATGTCAGGTCTTACTGAATTGAGTAAAAAGTTTCAAAAGCATCATCTCTGAAAAATGGTAGGAAAAAAAGAGTATGAGAAAGAAAGGGTTTCTGAAACCAAGCCACATTATACTTGACAAATTTAAAGCTAATTGACACAGCAGAGTAGCATGCAAAGCAGCAAAGCTGGGATCAAGACCATGGCTTATTAGGCTACAGCATCACTATGACAGCAACATCTTGTGCAAGATCTGCAAAACAAAGAAAGTGATGAGTCAAATGTGAAATGGAGAAGACCTCGCATACCTGAGATATTGATAGATATAATGAATTTGATAAGTTCATAAGAACTGTGAATATGCCAAAAGTATCTGGGCACAAAATATGACTCGAACAAAACTAATTGTGTATTCTAACTTTCATAGGTGTGCATGGATATCTATTCTCACCCACAAAAGTCTGTGTGATGAGGGTTCAGGTACTCACAAGTCACAAACAAAGAAATAAAGTTCATTTTTGCAATGCCGTGGGCCTTACTACCTTACACTTTCTGGAGGCTGGGCCAGTCATCACTTGTAATTAACGTAATTCATTTCAAGTTGTACACTCCTTGATTTCATCTGATACAAGAAGCATGGGACTATGGGAGGGCTGAAAATGATTACTAATGAAATGTCTTCAAATTCACATCCCCTATATATGATGACAATGAAGATTCTAAAGGTAGTAACTTCTGATAAGCAAACAGATCGTATAAAAGCACCCAGATTCTATCAAAGCCATGTCACAAATAGACCAGCAAATTACACTACAGATTGTTAACTAGAAGATATTCAAAGAATGGGTTAAAAATGACCGCTGCCAAATTTCAGCCCATCTTCTTGTAGTGAACCTGTGAGGATAATTGCAACACAACATACATAATTTGACAATTGCAACAAAAACATGCACAATTTGACACAATGATTTACGTGGAAAAACCTCCTCAAGGTGAGGAGTAAAAAACCACGGGACCAACATGGTCCATTCCCAAACTTTCCACTATAAAATGATAAAGAATACAGAGTCTTCTCTAGAACCTCTAGAGGGTTACAACAGCAGTAGCAACATCATTAAGGTGTCTTGGCATAAACGACAATAACCACAATGCTCAAAAAGACCTAATAATAGGTGACCACTTTAGCATGCCAGAGAGGCTGGGATTACGCCCCTTTTATATTTCAGCTCGTAACTATCAAGTCAGAAACCCAAATATCGAAACTGCTCAGTAACGACGACCAGTGAGTCAGGAACAGCCTGTAAAAATCTCAGCCAAATTCTCCACTGTTTGACCCCTCAAACATATCATTTACTCATAGTGCACACTGCTGAATTTGCTGTTATCCCAACTGACAAAATCCATCTTAACAACCCGTAAAAATCTCAGCAAATCGCAAACTGTTTGACCCCTCAAAATATACCATCCACTGAAACTGCACACTGCTGAATCTGTTGCTATTCGAACTGACAAAATAAATCTCAAATCTGGAGTTCCTCAGATCGAATCCACACTCCAACCAAACAGATCAAAGAGCAACAAGCCAAGAACATACTGACCAAATTTGAAGTTGATCTGATGAAAATTGACCCACCAATCTAGTTTATTTGGTTCTTGTGTGCGTGTGCACACGCTGGTGCTCTGCTTCCAAACAGCAGTAGGTGAAACAACATTAGGCTTTTGTTCACCCTCTCCTCCCTTGCAAGGAGTCATCTCAACCGTTCACTGCAATGGGAGGGGATTCAGCCAAACATTTTCTCCGTTTTGTATCTCATCATCATTCAAATAATCCATGTACATTCTTGCTCTTCACACACTATAGGCACTCCAATAGAATGAATGAATTTCTTGCAGCAATCCTAATGTCCTGGTACAAAGAACAACTACAACTAAGAACAATCCTATTAAAAAATAAACAGTGCAAAAATTGAAGAAAACAGATCATTTGTGCTACATCAAGATAGATTTCCGTTCAAGAAGGCCATGCTGATTGCACAACAGTTTGATATGAATCCCAATGATGCTGCCCTTACTACAAAAAAAAATGACTGCATTTTTGTTGACTTTGGGAAGTTTCTTCATTTCGAGGAATTTTGGGAAGCTTGAATAATGTTCCCAGAGAAGCTAATTAATTGAAAAATTACAGTGTCCTATTTAAAAATCAGCGAACAATTAATATCTATTCTTATGTCGCTTGCACAGCTCATGGCAGAGTTAGCATGTTACAATATAAGGGTGAAGAAAAACCATATATTGAAGCCACCAGTTCCCTTTTCTGAATGGTAAACCAGAATTTGATTCAAAGGTACTAAAGGCAACTGAAGAATCCAGTTTTGAATGTTTGAAATAACAGAGTATTTTACATTCTTAACATTTTTTTTTCAAAAAAGGGGATATGCCATAGACTTTTTGTTGGCAGCAACTTTCATATTAAGAGGGAAAGCATTGAAGCACAGCTCTTAAGTGGGTTTCAAGTTAAGATTCAAGTTAAGATGAAGCGTATCCCTTCATAAACCTAAATGATAGAAAAACAATTGTATAATTAAGCAAAACAATATTGGAAGCACGTACGCAACTACGCAAAAATCTAAAAAGGGAAAAGCACCGAAATAAGCAAACCAACAAGAAACAAATCTGCAGTTGGGAGATACTAACAACATATATGTCCTGGATGGAAGAAACAGGTCGAGGTCTTCATGCTTCGAACCACATACTAACAAGCATGTTGTTCAAACGCAGCAGTATGGTTGCGGTGTACCAAACAAAAATCGAATGACTTGAGGTAAAATTGGGGTAAGAGTACAGAGAAGGAAGTGTTTGTTACCTTGGATTAGCCTAGTCGTAGATTATTGGAATTGTTCCTTTAAGCTTGCGGCACTGCGTCCTTAGCTCCTCGCTGTTTCCGAGACTGACATCTAAAAATCGTAGTGAACTCAGGAGGCCATCCTTGGGAAGCGAACGGATGGCTGGACAGTTGGAGATATGTAAATGTTGCAGTGAACTCGGGAGGCCATCCTTGGGAAGCGAACGGATGGCTGGACAGTTACAAATACGTAAATCTTGCAGTGAACTCGGGAGGCCATCCTTGGGCAATGAACGGATGGCTGGACAGTGGAAGATAAATAATGTCTTGAGGTTGGGAAGCCCACTTAGCCCTGCAGGGAGGGACCGCAGCTTCTCGCACCAATTAATTTCAAGCTTCTGGAGGGAGGTGAGGCTCTGAAGGGCCTGCTCTTGCTCCTTTGTGAAGTCTTCCACCTCATTGTTCGAATAAAGGTGTAACCTGGTGAGGGAGGAAGAGAGGAGGCGGCAGATGGGCGCCGCAAGGGCCCCTGCGATGTCGTCCGTCCAGAGCAATTTGGGGGAATGGCGAAGATCTTGTTCGTACTGCCCTGAGGGCTCGGAACCACTAAAGAATTTGGGGGATTTGGTGACTGATATATACGCGAGGTTTCCTTGGGCAAGGAGGGGCCATAAGCTCTCGCCTCTTAGATCGCCACACTCCCCTATATCCAATTCGTTGAGGTTTGTGAGAGGCGACAGCGTCCACGTGCCCTCCACGCCCTTGAGATTGAGCTTTTGCAGGGAGGACTGGAAAGGGAAAGAAGAAGAGGAGGACGAATTGGAGGGGAGGAGGAACTTGGGGCAATCCCGAATTTGCAATGATCGAAGGGAGCGCAGACCTTGGAGGCCTCCTGCTGCTGCTGCTGGGCGGAGGCTCAGCTCTTTGCAATAATGGATCTCCAAGTCCTGTATTTGGGGAGGCAAGAGCAGCAGTCCTTCTGCTTGTGCTGCTGCTTCTATTGCCTCCTCTCCTCCTGCCTGTTGCTCCTGCTGCCTAATTACCGCCTGCTCCACCACGCCCAGCCCTGTTACCTTTTCACATCTCGAAATTTGTAATTTTGAGAGGTTCGGGAAATGAGTGAGCAGTCGAGTCAAGTCCTTCCCACTAGCACCACATCCACTGATGTAGAGGTACTCAACTGTAGACTGGTGCCTGGCATCGCTTTCTTCTTCAACCGGCCACAAGAACTTAGCCGAATAACAAATCTTGAGGGTCTTCAGAGCTGCTAGCATTCTGATGTGATCAAGTGGCACGTAAGGGCAACTCTCGATATCCAATTCTACTAGTTCAGTTAGGTTATTGAAAGCCAACACGTTCCAGACTGCGCCATCCAGAGCATCTTTTCCCACAATATTCAATTTTGGCTTAGATTCACGATCTTTTGTGTATGATAACCGCTCAAAACCTGAACGCACCTGTTTTATCTGAGCAGAGCACGAAGCACGAGTCCAAGGAATATAAGGCAATGACAATAGTTTTGGACAACGTGAAATCACAAGCGTCCGTAGTCTAGGAAACCAGGTCATGTGCTCCTCCTCTTGTTTAGGTTGACTGCAAATAGAACGTGAAAACGGCAACTCTATCAGCTCAGGGCAGCCACTAACGGACAGTTCTTCAAGATGGGAGAGCAAATGGCTAGTGTGATTTCCATACCATTTTTTAAGCCTAGGTATGTCTTCCAGTTCTAGCCTTCTCAGGTTTTGAAAGCCTTGACCCGTTACATAGCCTGTGCACTCTCCACCATGCTCATTAACCATGCACAGCTTCCCCACAAGTGGAATTATGTCCCAAGCTACACCCCTCAGACGAAGAGATTCCAGATTTTTTAAGAAGTCCACACCTAGCCATGTTGGGCAAGTAGCGCCTCCATGCCCTTCAATGCATAGCTCCCGAAGGTTGCTATGTGGTTTAAGACTTTCAAGAACACATTCTTTTTGTTTTTGACTTTCAAGAATATTTTCTTCTTGTTTAGGGTCCTTCTTAGATCGGTTAAGATCCCAAGCTAATGTCAATCCATGTAAGTGGTTCATGTGTACTAGTTTTGCCTCACCTGCTTCCTTTATTACCTCTATATTTTCAAGGTTATAAATGCTCAGTGACCCTTGGAACTGTTGTAACCGCTCTAACTGCTTTAATTCAAAACCATTTTTTTCTTTTGTGACCTCAAATCTTAACTGAGAGTGAAACCCTTTATCTTTGACGAGAAAATGACGTATTTTCACAAGGTTGCTCATATCTCTATGAAAGCCAAACTGACAGTTGCATTGTTGTACATCTACGACGATCAAGTTATAAAATCTTGAAATACTACTGGGCAGACTTGATGCTTTATATCTGCAATCCTCATAACTGCAATTCTTAGTATCCTTAATCCTTAAGTAGCGCAGATGGACAAGTTTTGAAAATTTGTGCAGCAGATCCTCCACATTATAGGATGCTCCGGACAAAAAAATAACACGAAGGGCTTTTGTTTCCCTAAACAAATCACCAAAAGTCTTGGCAAAGCTTCCATGATGTTTCCCAAATAACATCAAAGAACGCAGGTTTTCAGCTTTCAATTTTTTATCTAGTGTAGTCAAGCTCCTCTTAAAATTTTCAAAGGTCCTTCTATCCTTGACATCTGTGTCATCCACAGTGATAGACAAGTGGCGTACAGATGCAAGAATTTGTATGGAGCTCACATTAGAACTATGTATACTAAGACATTCGTGTGACGACACATTTACGGCCAACTCATGTAGTAGGTCATGTATAACGTAATAATCGCAGCCATTCTTCCTTTTATCTTTATGAAAAAAACCATTATCAACCAAACCATCGAAGTAGCGCTGCCCTATATCTTCAGTTCTTTTGTTTTGATCAGTAGTACCAAGTAACCCTAGTCCTATCCACAAGTGAATTAGCTCCTCGCTTGTAAATTCGTAATCTTCAGGAAACAAAGCACAATGGGAAAAGCACTGCTGTTGATTAAAAGGAAGATAGTTATAGCTAAGCTTTAATGCTGGCATAATATCATCTGCATCGGTCTCGAGTTCCCATTCTTTACTGTCCAGTACTCTTGTCCAATAGTCCAATTCAAGTTCTCTTTTTAGCAATTTACCTACAGTTTTTACTGCAAGAGGGAAGCCCTTCAGTTTCTTCACTATTTTCCATCCAACATCATGTAAATGAGAATGATCTTTCCATAATTGTTCGTCACCAAACACATGTGCTTTGAAGAAAAGCATACAATCTTCATCTCCTAAACGTTCCAGTTTTATTGAACAATTCGGTGTGGCAACCATTCGTGCTACCGCTGGGATTCGAGTTGTGACTATAACTATATTACCTTTGGTTCCACCTTTCATAAATGGAGCTTGAAGTTTTCTCCACTCATCCTCACGATTATATGTCCACATATCATCTAAGACAAGCAAAAACTGTTTAGATTGTATTCTTCTTTCAATTCGCTTTTCGTCACTATCATTTTCCTCTTCATCATGAGCTTTAGGGATCTGTTTTACGATCTCTTGTGCCAACCTACTTGCATTGAAATCATGAGAGACACATACCCAAACCAAGACCTCGAAGTGGCTCTCCACTTGCTGATATATGTGTTGTGTGAAAGTTGTCTTCCCTATACCCCCCGGACCAACAAACGAAAGCACAGTAAGGTCCTTGGAACTGTATGTACCAGTAATGTCATCCACTACTTTGTTTTTCTGGTTCTCCCTCCCGTATAGTTGAGGCTCTATAATTTGTGAGGTCGTTTTGGGTCGTCGGTCTAAAGCAGTTGTTTGGGTTGTGATACGGTTGGAGCTCAATAGCTCTAGTTTAAGAATAGCGGATCCCAGCAACTCTTTGTCAAGAATTGTGGAGACCTTAGCACACACAGGCTTGAGCTGCTCTACGATGTCCGCCATCTTTTTAGACATTTCCACCCTGTCAAACTTCAATTTTCTATCCATGTTAGACCCATCTGACATGCTAGTGGGAGCATCGTTGTGCACAGATGGGAGAGAGTAGCAAGGGAGGAGGCGTTTACCGACAGCACGGGCGGCGTCGCGAGCACTTGCGGGGATGAACTTTGCCATGCATCCGGCGTCAGCCTCCTGGTCACCATGTTTGGTGGGCGGCGGCGGTGGTGGTGAGGAACTGATCTCGTGAGCTTTTTGCCAGCCACCACATGAGCAAGCACCAGAGATGCATCCTTGTTTCCCATCTTCTTGCTCCTCGCCAGGGTCACCATGGTTAGCAGCTGCAGCACACGAGCACGAGGAGAGCTTGAGCTTACTGGCAACGTCTCTGGCCGTGTGGCGAGCGTTGAGGACAAGGCCGTGGACGTGACCCCGGTCATCCGGATCGCTGGTCTCGCACGTGCCTTCGAGCTCGTCCAGGATACGGAAGTACTCGAGCTCGTCCAGCACGTCGTCGGCACTGTATGCAAGCTGCCGGAGCTCAAGCAGCAGCTGCGCCAGCGCGGGGCTGCGGATGCTGTCAGCGCCGCCGCGGGCACTGTCGAGCATCCCCTGCGCGTAGAGCAGCTCCATCTTGAGGGCGCGGATCCTGGGGCCGAGCTCCGAGCTGGCCGCCCACGACTCGAGCAGGCCGTCGGAGACGGGGCCCAACGCCCTGCCCACCACCCACCGCGCCGCGCCAATGGCGATCTCCATCCTTAGTTACCCTGGTGGAAGATGAATTCGTGTGCAAATTAAATGCAGTCAGTTAATTGGTAGCCACAGTACGTGTTGTTGCTGCAGCAAGAGGAGGAACAGGAAGGTGTACGTACGCACTTACAGCGAGGCAGTCGACGGAGATGAAATCAGGTGGGAGAGGAGAGGAAAGGAGTGCGGGAGTTGTGCAGGGAGATGACGACGGATTTATAGCAGGAAGGAATTGATGACTCCTCTACTTTGTCGGCGCGGTGGTTCGCTTTTGATGACTCCTCTTCATTTCCGGTCAGGACTGTCGATCGGCTCTTCAATCTTGTGTCACGTAAGATTTCCCAATCTGCTTAAATTTGAATTTTTAACTTGTTAATTATGGTAATTCGTATGAATGAATGTTAATAGTGTTAGGACTACTGCTACTTTTAAAAAGTAGGATTCTTACATGCTTTAAAGAAAGACTAAGGGATTATATAAATTTATAGGGCGATCACGAAGAACCCTCAAGAAAACCAAGAAGTCACGAACAAACTAAAGCAAAGTAAGAGATACATAAGAGGATTAGATAATAAATTGTTCTTTATCACTATATTTTTATATAGAGTAAGGATCCGATAGTAAGAGATTTTGAGGGAGCAACAATCTCCTATACTCTTTTGAAGTTGTATTTAAAGAATTTACGATCAGTTTCGTCAAATCTTTCCCTCTCATCACGGTTGCTTCAACATCGTTAGTTTGGTTCTCTACAAGATTTATCTTTTCCATTCTTGAGATTGTGCATGTTCGTGTCATATCTGAGCCAATTTGAGAACTACTGCACATAGAGAGGTAATTTATGTCCAATGTTACTCATTTCCGTCCGGCTTTGTCTGGATTTCAAACGACCAAATTTACGGGGAGTCGAATTGGCCTTCAAAAAGAAGAGTCGGTCCCAAAGGGTATCTAAAGGACTGGTCGAAGCAGCGATCTTGTGTTCATCTCACACTGCTACAAAAAAAAGTTATATTAAACACATTATCATAGATTATTTTTTATAAAAATCGTCTGTGATATGTTTCGGACATGTCACAGACGGTTTGTGACTGAAATTGTCTGTGATGTTGGATCATCACAGACGGTTTTATCCACAAACCATATGCGATGAAAGCGAAAACCTCACAGATGGTTTGTGGATAAAACTGTCTATGATGAGAAAATATCACAGACGATTTTATCCACAAACCGTCTGTGATGAAAGCGAGAACTTCACAGACAGTCTGTGGATAAAACCGTCTGTGATGAAGAAATATCACAGACGGTTTTATCCACAGACGGTTTTTGGATAGAATCATCTATGATGTTCACATCATCACAGACGGTTCTAACCAAAAACCGTTTGTGATATTCACACATCACAGACGGTTTTAATTTGAAATCGCCACAAATAATAAATATTGCTAATTACCCTTCCTGCATTCTAATTTAAAAGAATTGAAATTAAATAATATTATATTTAAAATAATTGGAACTAATATTCCATTTGCAATAATTGAAAAGAACGACCGAAACAGATTCTAAACGACGTTTTTTTTGGAATTTCATTGCCACGCACGCACTCGCACAAACCATCAGGATCCGACCATTTGATTTTCGCGGACTTATAAAATTCGAGTGCTACTTTTCGTTATCTTTCCAACGAGGCAAAGAACGCCCCGATCGGAGTTACGAGTCAAAAGTTATGGTCATTTTAACAAACGTGCTCAGATTTTATATTTACAAACTAGAATCAATGCCCAAAAGAATATAATCGGAGAGCTATTCGTGTGATGATTCTGGAAAGCATAAGAACACAAAAATTGAAGGTATGAGTCAAAAGTTACGGTGTTTTTACCAGTTTCATTAATAGTAATAGCACATATATTGCAAGCATAATTAATAATCAAAAGTATGGAAAATAAATTTAAAAGTTTTAAATTTTGCTAATTACCTCTATAGTTTACTAATTTGAAATAATTAGAAATCGATGTTCGGGTGCTTCACGGGGTTAAAGGGAGGAGAGACACATTATCTGTCAGATGTGATCATACTACCATTAAAATACTGGATCTTATAAGAATTTTGAAATTAAGCGTGTATGCACGAGAGTAGTAGTAGGATAGGTGACCTCTTAAGAAGTTCTTTGTGGCATTAAAAATGTCTAGATTCAATCAGAATTCTAAGGTTAAATGTTCTTAGGCGAGATTAGTATTAGGAAGGGTGACCTCCTGAGAAGTCCTCCCCAATTTAGTGTTTTTAAACTACCAACTAAAACAGTGTGTGATAAGTCCAAATCACAGACGGTCTTAAATTAGTACCGTCTGTGATGAGTTTTTTTCATAGATGGTTGAAAAACCATCTGCAATGACTCTTTGTTATCACTGACACTTGCTTACGGACGGTTCATAAAATCGTCTGTGATGAGCTACAAGGATTTTCAAAGTTCACGCCAAGTAGGGCACATGACATGGTTGAGTTGTATAACATCCCAAAATTTGCTCTTAATATATTTAATGTGTTTTTGGGATTATTTGGAATTTTTTGGAATTTTTTAGGTTAATTTGAATTCAAGCTTTATTGAACTAATTGCATAAAATAAAGATCATGCATTTTTGCATATGCATAAAATCTAAAATTTTATTTATAATAAAGATATTTAAAAAATAAGAATGTTCCTTTCAAATATTTGCAAAAACAGATTATATAAATTAAGTTGCTGATTTTATAAAAATATGTACAAGTGTCTGATTCACTAAAAAAAATTTTGCGGAAAATCTATACATTGAAAAATTACGAAACCAACTTCAATAGGTTTCAAATATTCCCTGATATTTTAGAGAATTTTTCTATGATTTTTAGAGCTATTCTACTATTTTATCTCACACGCCTTTTAGTCTCAACACTATTTAAATTCTTTATTTGGTTGACCGGACAAGAGCACTGTTTATCTTCTAGCTACGGCCACGAACAGAACGCAACAAATTCTCTCTCCTCCATTTAGAGGCAACCGTAAAACTTCGAGATCTCCTTTGTCAAAACCCCAAAAATTTCACAAAAATAATATTCGGAATTCTAATCGCCTCCACTTCAATCCGCAGTCGTTCCCTCATTAAATCTCCCACTAGTTTGGTCATAATCATGAAAGAAATAAAGTGACGACCGTTTCTTGTTCCCACCGAGATTTCTAGTCCATTTGTCTTCCTTCCGCTTCAGTAAGAAGGGCAATGGGTTCTCTCCTCGTTGCCAACCCGTCCATTCCTCCACGAGTTCTCTCGCCGTTTCATCGGATTTTGCAAAGATTGGAGTTCTTGCTTTTTCGTGTACTTCTTATTTCTTCACCACCACCGCCAATCGCCGCTTGTTGCCGCCATACGCCACGCCACGCCGCCACCACTTGACCTACGGTTAGCCTCTTATCTCTCCCGTCGTGCTACGTTAAAGAAAGAAGCCTATTCGTTTTTGGATAAAAACCAAAGCCTCTCCATCCGTGAGAACAACGAACAATGAAACCATGATGATGAACAGTAAAAACATAAAAGAACTAAAACCTTAATTGTACATGCCTTTTCCTCAAATTGTGAAATTTATCATTTTCGCTACAAATTAAATTTGTTTTAGCTCCAAATCACATGCAACAAATTTTGTTAATTAGTGAAAATTAATACCTATCTTCAATAATTATTCTGAAATTTTATAAAAAAATATATTGTTAAATTATTCGCGAAATGTCCAAATTTACGAATTTTGTAATTCCTAAACTATATGTCCAAAAATGTAAAAATAAATTTTATAAATCTTAGAAAATGCTAAACTAATTATCTGGAAGTTTTCGTGAAATTAGAAATTAATTTGAATCATGGTATTTTCTGAATTGTGTGTTTGTACGTTGTTTGAGTGTTTATTTAGTTCTTTATCTGCTAGGCGTAGACGTTGAACTGTGCGAAGGTGCGGAAGTTGAAGATCAAGCTCAAGATCAAGTCTTAGATCAAGACCAGTTGCTCTTTGAAGGCAAGTTGTGTTGGTGTTATGCCCTTGAGGCAGTCATATAGATGATTGTAACATGACTATGCTTATGAATAATAATATGATTATTGGTCCAATGAATGTATATCATTATATTGATCAGCAAGTATGTGACTTGCTTATGAAACTCTCTACTTATTGATATAATTACGTAAGTATCTCGATCGGTATCATCGTATAGGACAACGATGAATAGATCGAGATATGTATTGATCGATGATTATGTTTCATAGATCATAGGATATGGAGATATCATCAATACTGCTGTGAACTCATGATGAAGAACATGGGTTAGATAGACCCACAATGGGACACTGCGAGAATGTTACATTCTTATGTGTCATCGGTGCATCTCATACATAGTGGATGTATGATCCTTAGACCTGAGATTGTCACATTCCCTACATGTGTAATAGTTTACCTTGGGGCCACCAAACGCTATTTCCTAACCGGATAGTTATAAAGGTAGCTTTCATGTTTGCTATGAAACATGCAGAGGGAAGTGAGCAGTCAAGATGGAATTTGCCACTCCGGTGTAACGGAGATATATGTCTAGGCCACTCGTGTGATATGATTAAGGAAGTGCATGGCTATGCCGTGATTGAGAAGTCAATCACAACTTATTAATATATCACGGATACGAGAGAAGGATTGAACTATCTGAAAGCATCTAGGCCCCCATGTGGTTTAGGTTTTGGTAATTAATGACAATCAAGGTTAAAAGACTAATGTTGTTTGTGAGCAAGTTGAAAACAGGAAAATGTATGCTTCAGAAGATGTCGGATGATCTCAAGTGCAAAAAGTGGAGCATGCATCAAGAAAAGCAAAAGAAACAAAGGTACAAAAGTTTAGATGTAGTTCTCATAGTTTTTACCGATCTCGGATGTTTGAAGAAAAAGATCGGATTTCTAATTTTAGTGCCGTACTATTAAGAGGGGTTTTGTCGCTTTGTTTAGGGTCGAAAAGAGTGTCAAGGCTCAAAATTATATTGGTTAGGCACTTGCACAAATTACTCTAAAAAGAAATCTTTTTCAGTCTGTGCAAATGTTGGGTTGGCCGGTTGGACCGAGTCCCTGGCGGTCGGACCGACTATTGGTGCAACCAGCCGAGCGGTGCAACCGCGCCACCTCCGGCTGGCTTTTTCCAGAGAGGTGCAAAATCAGGCATGTGCATGGCCGGTGCGACCGGGTCCTTGTCGGTGCGACCGGACCATTGGTCCAACCGGATGCCAGGCGGTGTGTTTTCTTGCAGAGATGCGCTGAATCGTTTTTTCGTTTGAGCGGTGCGACCGGGCCTCGGTCGGTCGGATCAGACGGCCGGTGCAACCGCACCTCAGCCGGTGTGTTTTTTTCAGAGAGTTGATTCCTCGGTGTATTCGCGCATTTACATTGGAGGTGCGACCGGGGCATGGGCGGTCCGACCGGACGTCTGGTTCAACCGGGCGCCTTGCGGTCTGTTTTTTCCAGAAGTGGGTAAAGCTAGGGTTTGCTCGAGCGGTCGGACCGGCCGTTGAGCGGTCGCACCGGCCATTGTCCAACGGTCACTGACCGAGCATTAATTTCACTGTTCCGACCGTTGGACCGTGAGGGGCGGTTGGACCGGCCCGAGTCCGGTCGGACCGGCCTCTTCGGCCGAAATACAGTAGAAAATTCCAAACGGCTAGTTTTGGTTGGTGAAGACTATAAATACCCCCTTGCTGCACTATGAGGGGTTCTTCTGGACCTCATTGAATACTCTTGAGTTATTGCAAGTCTTCTAAACACTTGGAGCACTAGTTTCACACATTTGAGAGGTTTAGAAGCAAAGTGAGTGTGCATTTAATTGATTGAGCCTTAGACACTCAAGTTCAACCTCAAGCAAGCGTCAAAGCTTATTACTCTTGGAGGTTGCCGCCTCCTAGACGGCTTGGAGGCGATCGATTGGTGATCTTCTCAACGAAGGTTGTGAGAAGGCCCAATCGCTAGAAAACACGGCTTCGCCTACCCGGCGGGAAGAGCTATCATTAGTGATCGGGAAGGCTCAAGCAAGTGGAGCCGGCTTGAAGTATTTCAAGTCACCTCAACGTGGAGTAGGGGAGACCGCAAGTCTCCGAGACCACGGGATAAAATTCACGAGTTCATCTTGTGTGGTTTGCGTTGTTTCTACAATTGTTTCATTACTAGCACTTGATTACCATTGAAATTGTTTGATTACTAGCACTTGCTTTATTACTAGCACTTTGATCATCATAGTGATTTACTTGCTCATCCATTAAAGTAGCTCAAGTAGAAGAACTAGTTTGTGATCATTACTATTGTTAAGTATTAAAGTTGCTAGAATTGTCAATTGTGCCTAGAAACAACCAAACGTAAAATTGAGCTTAGAAAATATTAAAACCTCCTATTCACCTCCCCTCTAGTCGGTATCCTTGATCCTACAAGTGGTATCAGAGTTTGGTCTCTCTATTTCGGCTTTACCGCCTAGAGAGCAAGAATGGCCAACGAGGGGATGTCAATTGGAAAAGCTCCTTTCTTTGATGGTACAAATTATTCTTATTGGAAAATTCGCATGACCGTTTATCTCAAAGCTATGAGTCCCAACATATGGAGAATTGTCAATGAGGGTTATGTTGTGACCACCGGTGCCGCTTTAAATGAGGAACAAAATGAAAGATTTATTCATTTAAATGCTCAAGCTATGAATACTATCTTTGGTGCATTAAATGCGAATGAATTCAATCGCATAAGTAATTTAGAAACCGCACATGAAATTTGGAATACTTTATCGGAAATTCATGAAGGAACCTCCACTGTTAAGGAAGCTAAATTACATATGCTTAGAGTTAAATATGAAAGCTTCATAATGTTACCTAATGAGAATATTAATGAAATGTACTCTAGATTAAATAATATTGTTAACGAGCTCAAGGGTCTTGGTACGACCTTGAGTGATGTTGATATTGTCAGGAAAATGCTTAGGGCACTTCCTGAGAAGTACGAGACCTTGGTGACGCTGTTCCTAAACTCGCCGGAATTGCCAAGGATGACGCCAACCGGGCTTCTCGGCAATCTCATCACCAACGAGCTTTACAAGAAAGACAAGGAAGAATTGTTGGAACAAAGCTCTTCCAAAAAGAAGAACATCGCATTCAAAGCTAAGGCGGAGTCAAGCGATGAAGACTCCGAAGATGAGGACACCGAGGAGGAGATGGCGCTTCTAGTAAGAAGAATGAAGAAGTTTATGAGAAGACACTCAAACTTTAGCGGTCCGCAAAGGTACAAGAAAGGGCAAAATTCTAGCACTAACCGTTATGCTAATATTCGGTGTTATGAATGTGATGAAAAGGGACACATCGCCTCACATTGTCCTAAGAAGAAGGATGACAAGGATAGGTCACCCAAGAAGAAGAAGTACTTCCAAGGAAAGAAGAAGCTATTCAAGAAATTCCAAAAGGACGGCAAGGGTGAAGCTCACATTGGGGAATGGAATTCCGAAGAAGAATATTCGGACTCCGACTCATCCGAAGAAGAGACTCCTTCAAAGAAGAAAGGTTTTGCCGGTGTTGCTATCAAAGAAGCCTCATCTCCATTCGTCACTCCTTTATGCCTCATGGCTAGAGGAGAAACCAAGGTAAACTCTAATGAAGATAATGAACCATCATATGATGAGTTAATGGACATGCTAGAAGAATTAAATGAATACCTAGGCAAAGAAAAATCAAAATTTAAAGTTTTAAAGAAAGAATTCCTAACTCTCAAAAATTCATATGATGAGCTAAAGGAGGATCATGAAATTCTACTTGTCAAGAATAATTCAAAATTAACAAATGATATTGGTATCGAATGTAATATTATTGATGTCTTGCCTAGATTAGATGATGATTCAATTCATATAGAAAAATCAAGCATATCTACTTCATGCGATGATTTGATTGATTTATCATGTTCTAGTGCTAGTTCATGTCATGGAAATTTAATTGTTGAGAATGATGAACTTAAGAAGCAAGTGGACAAATTAAGTCAAAGTTTAGATAGATGCTTTAAGGGTAAGGACACCTTAAATAAGATTTTAGGTAGTCAAAGATGTTCCTATAATAAAGAAGGCTTAGGATATATCCCTAAAAAGAATAAGAAAATAAGTAACAAAGCTCCGCGCTTTGTGAAATCAAATGGTAAATTTTGTTATAAATGTCATGAGATAGGACATCTAGCGAATGATTGCACCTTGAGTAAAGCATCCAAGAATAATGTTCATGGCTCTTGCTATGTACTCAAGAAAGATAAGAGTGGTAAAACTTTTGCTAAATTTGTTGGAACTCCAATATTTGGCCAAAGAAAGAAAGCCATTTGGGTTCCCAAAACCTTGGTTACTAACCTCCAAGGACCCAAACAAATTTGGGTACCTAAAAAGGCTTGATTTTCTTTTGTAGGTAAACTACAAAACCGGTGGACGACATTGGGTGTTGGATAGTGGGTGCACCCAACACATGACCGGTGACCGGAAGATGTTCACCACCTTTGATTCGGGAAATGGACAAAATGACAAGATCACATTTGGGGATAATAGCAAAGAAAAGGTATTGGGCTTAGGTAAAATTGCTATATCAAACGACCTTTCCATTTCAAATGTATCATTAGTTGAAACATTGAATTTCAATTTGCTATCCGTTGCTCAAATTTGTGATCTTGATCTTATTTGCACATTCTGTAAAAATGATGTTGTTATTTCAAAAGAAAATGATAATTCGCTAGTGTTTAAAGGATTTAGATTTGGAAATTTGTATTTAGTTGATTTCACTTCAAATGACTCATGTCTTCAAACTTGCTTAATGGCAAAAACATCTTTAGGATGGTTATGGCATAGAAGACTAGCTCATGTTGGAATGATTCAACTTAAAAAGCTATTTAAAAATGATTTAGTTGTGGGCTTGAAAGATGTGAAGTTTGAGAAAAATCGACTTTGTAGTGCCTGTCAAGCCGGTAAACAAGTCGCTAGTTCTCATCTGTCAAAAAGTATCATGTCCACATCTAGACCATTAGAGCTCTTACATATGGATTTGTTTGGCCCGACAACCTATAAGAGCATTGGAGGTAATTCTTATTGTTTAGTGGTTGTTGATGATTACTCTAGATATACATGGGTCTTCTTCTTAGACGACAAATCCGAAACCTCTAACATTTTCAAAAAGTTTGCAAAAAGGGCTCAAAATGAATTTGATTTTATAATAAAGAAAATCTGTAGTGATAACGGTTCCGAGTTCAAAAATACAAGAATTGAAGATTATTGTGATGAACTTGGAATAAAGCACGAAGTTTTCATAACCTACACTCCGGTGCTTGCAGCACGCGCGCAGCGTTCCATCCCGGACGTGTGGATCGTGTGGTGACGCTGCTGCTACTACGGCGTGGTGAGGACGAACCGCAGCGAGGACGATCCGCAGCGAGGACGATCCGCGTGAGGACGATCCACGGCGAGGACGATCCACTACACCAACGCTGAAGGATTCCAAGAATCGCGCCTAGTGGTAATCCAATCTGTGATCCCTTTCTTGCGAGTAGCTTTTCTGGTTATGCGGTAGAAATTTTAATTTGTGCTAGCGTAGCATACCGCGTTCCCAACAAGTTGTTCTTTGACCATTTTGATCCTATGCTTTCAAAATTACTTTGTTTTAAATTATGCATGTTGATTTGTTTACAATGTCTTTAAATAGTTTGGGAATTAGCTAAAGCACCACTTGTTAATGTCCCCTTGTCCCTAATAATTGTATGTCATGAAAATCTTTGTTCCCCTATATTGGTTTATATTATGTGGTTGATATAATACACCACTGTGGAAAAATTAGAACACGGTAGTTCTGCTTAGCCATGCAAAACGTTTCATTGACACAATTCTTGTGAGAAAAATGGAATATTGACTAATGAGCTATGGAACGAATTTTGGAAAGTGTGACATGTGTCTTGGTACTGTTGATGGCACGTGGTGCGTGTAACGAACCGGGGTGATAAAATGGTTTAGACTGGGGCAAGTGGCAAGATGTTAAGTGGTGGGCCAGATGTGGCACCAGGGCGGTCGCATTTGGTTTTTATGACATGATGAATTTTTGGTTAGTCTTGCCTCGGTCAATTAAGGACTTAACCTTGCAAGAATTTGAACTGGGCTAACCATACAACCACAAGTTCCGGAGTGGGACGGACCTAGTTGAGTAAATTGTGAAATCTATTCTTTGGTACTGTCGTGGTGGTGTGAGTTCCGGGTGTACGGGTGAAAACTCACATAGCGCAAGAGGGGGGCCCTGTTGTGGAGGTGTATCCCTTCAATGGTGAGACCTTAGCGGGCAGTACTGGGTTTAAACGGATCTTTGGAAATGCTTGTTACGGTTACTCGCCTTTGTGGTGTTTGACTGTATCTTGTGGGTAAAGTGTATAACCTCTGCAGAGTGCACAAACTATTCGAATAGCCGTGTCCACGGTATTGAACATTGCTCGGGGATTACAGTCAGGGGTTAGACTTTATTAAAAATGTGGTTGAGATATAACATTGATGGGAATGTGGAAGTTGATTAAGGATATGGGATGATTTGAAATATGAAACTTGGAAAAGTTATGAATAATGGTAATTGTTTACGCTGCTTTAGAATCTAGTTATGATTATTTGTTAAATGTTGCTTTACTGCAAAATAACCCTGTTAGCCATTTCATTGGAATAAGCCTAGCATGTAGTATATTAGGTTGCATTCTGTGCATAACTTGTTGAGTACCAATGTATTCACCCCTCCGAAAAATCACCACCAGAAGAGGAGGACCTTCAGACTCTCGAGGAGGGGCAGAACAATGACACGATCAACTAAGGAGCGAGCCAAGTCGGTTGCTTGTGGCAAACTGGGGCTCCTCGAAGATTTATTTCCGTTGCAGTTATCTGTTTATGTTGAACTTAGCCCTGCGTGGCTTTATAATTGTAAGGTTGACCATAAGGTCTTAACAATCTAATATGAGTTGAATACCTTACTATTTATATTTCCGTTGTGTACGTGTGATGGTATTCATCTCTGTTGTATCCGTGAGCATCAGCATGATCCAGGACTGGTGTATCACACAGGGTGTTCGGAATTTCAATTCCGGGCGCGACAAGTTGGTTATCATGGGGGAGTTAAAGCTTGAGCCCTAGAAGGGTGTGGGTTCGAATCCCATGGGACAAAGAATTTTTTCACATTTTGTTGAATATATTCCTTACATTTGGTCTAAGAATGCTCAAAAAAATTTGAAAACAAATCTGACTTGAAATCTTTAGCTATCCGGCTCAAAATGTCTCAAAACCGGCTTGAAATAGTGAAATCTTGTCGAGATTTCTAAAATTGCTGTACTATTTTTCATTTTTTATTTTCTTAATCCGCTGGGAATTTAAATCTTGCGGGGGGCCAAAATCTGATATTAGATCAGACTGGAATCAAGTACTAACTAGGTAGAATGGCGCACGATGCCGCTCCCGGCAAAAAAATCTGACCCAAATTTTTCTACAAAAAAAAGAAATTTCATTTTTCTCGGCGGTGTTTTTTTTTAAATTGGCTGGTTAGGAGAACCGACTGAAAGACCTGCTCATGATCCCAATTTTTTTAAAAAATCTTTCGGACCGAAAGAACCGTGCGCATCAGCGTCAAATTCTTGAACTACTGGGCCTCCTAGTCGAAGAACCTAATCTGTGGTCTTTTTGCAAAATAACCTGTAGAAGGACCCGCTTGCAATTTCTAATTTACCACAGAAGGACCTATTCGCAATTTTAGAATTTTCGGAGCCCTTTCTGCAAAATAACCGCTGGAAGGACCTATTCGCGATTTCAAAATTTTTGAAGGACTTTTTTGCAAAAAAATGTATTTTGTGCCTTGGATGAGCTCAAAATCTTCCACACATAATAGAGGTACTAGCTGAATAACACGCCACGCTGCTATGCATTTATTTATGTAACGAAAAATTTGAGAATTTTGGTTGTATTTTCGGTTTTCGTATTTTTTTCTTCAAAAAAACGAGTCGGTAGAACCCGTTGGCGGATCAATGAGCTGTTATAAACCTTCGATGAATCCATTATTTTTTTAGAAAACCGCAGTTATGACCCGTCGGCGAATCTATGGGCCGCTATAAACCTTCGATGAATCTGTGTTTTTTTTTTCGAAAACCGTGGTTACGACACGTTGGCAAATCCACTGGTTGCTATAAACCTTCGATGAATCTTTATTTTTTTAACTGTAGAGGGATCTAAAATATTTTTTTCCGGTGTCCATTCCGCTAAAAACCACCGAGAGACCTAAATGTAAATTGTGAAGGGACCTAAATGTAATTTTGATATTTTTCAAGTCTATTTTATTAAAAACAGCTGAAAGGACCTAAACACGATTTCTAATTTGCCCCATGGTCTCTCTGCGAGGGGGGGTGAGGTGGCACAGGTGAAAACTCTCCAATCCCACCCACTATAATATATAGTAAAGACTAGCCATATGCCCGTGTGTAGCAACGAAAACTCAATTTGCGATAAAAAGTTTATTTGCAAAGAGCACTAACAGTAGCAAAGGTGGGTAATTAAAGAGTAGTGGCAAAGGTGAGTAATTTTGATGAAATGGCATGGGCAAAGGTGGGTAATTAAAGAGCAGTGGCAAAAGTGGGTAATTTTGATGAAGTGGCACGGGCAAAGATGGGTAATTAAAGAGTAGTGGCAAAGATGGGTAATTTTGATGAAGTGGCGTGGAAAGAAACTCTCACTTTATATAGTAGAGATTATGCATGCAAGTGTACGTATCAGGCATTCAGGCTATTAGCCATATCTCGAAGCAAGCTGTTCTCTCTCCGACGAGACAGCCTCTCTTTGTTGGGCCTATGAGAGCTTAACACCTGGATGGTGATGGAGCCAAAGATAGAAATCCGTTGAGATTTTGGTTTTCGGATTTAGACGGTTTGCAGATTATCGATCGAATGGGAGAATTCAAAAAAAATCAAAATGTTACAGTGATCTCACTTTTTTTGGCGAGATCTCGGTATTATCCGCCGGTATCTCGGGTTTGTGACCCGGATTTTCAATTTGGATGACCGGATTTGGTCGAATTTGGGTCAATAACCCTTAAAAAAAGTGATCTTCCATGGTAATTTATCGAAAAACCATTTTTTAGACATTTTAAAATTTCGGCAAAAACATAGTCGGATTTTTATAAAATTGTAAAAGGCTTATTATACTATGAGAAATTTATGGTACCATACAAAGAAGTGTAGGTTCATACAGAAAAATTTTCACAATATTTTAACATCATTCGTTATATTTAGAAATGGAAAATAGAATAAGAATAAATGAGGTATTAACCATGTTGGAATTTTATAAATTTTGTCGAGTTTGATCAATATCCGAAAATTTTTATGAGAGCTTAAAAATCTTCAAAAATACAAAAAAAATAATATCAGAGATAGTTCTAGACTAGAACAGTCTCTGATAACAACGTCATCAGATATGGTTTTAACCTAGAGCCGTCTCTAATGAGGGTCTCTGATGATATCTCTGTGATATTTGAATTTTTAAAAGTTAGTCGGATTTGATAATCATCTGAAATTTTTATGATAACATTATTAATGTGTTAGGAACATGAACAAAAAAGTTCAATTTTTTTTACTTCATTTGTATCGGATTTCACTGTGTACAATTTGATCGAGATCTCAATAAAATAGGCCGTGATCTCGGATTTCCCAGTAGAAAGAAAAAACAAACTTGAAATTTCGTTTCTATGTTTTAACCAAAATTTGTTCAAAATTCAGAGATGCGACGAAATTGCGGTCTCCGGTCACCTTTAGGATATTGAGCGAAAACGAGAATGGGAACGTGTGGACCAATAGGTCCAGTGCCTAGCCTGCTATAACTTTTTATAAGGTTTCAGTGGTGCATATACAGCGTATGGAATCTTAAAGGTATCATTTAATATGACACATATGACTATATGAGTGAGTCTACCACAGGGTTCAAGTTTTCGTTTGAAGAAAAAATTCGTTCCAAGCCGAAATCCGAAATTTCGTCCGAAATTCGGTAAATTCGGCCGGAGGACATTCAAAATTCAAATCCGGTTTTTTTTTACCGAAATTTCCAAAATTACCCCGAAATTCGCCGAAATTACCCGAAATTTCGCCCAAATTGCACTGACTGAAAATAGGTGCAAACGATGTCAAAAAATTTTAAAATTTTTTGTAGATTTCTGACACATTATAAATGTTCTCATAAAAATTTCAGTTGATTATCAGATCTGTGGAATTTTTAAAAATTCAAATATTGATACTATGTAGATGAAACATTGATCAGCAAGTTTGAACTGGATGAAAAATAGTACAAACGACGTTAGAAAATTTTGAAATTTTTTGTGGAGATTCCTGACATACTTATGATATTTCTCTAAAAATTTCATATGATGATCACATGTGAGGAATTTTTAAAAATTCAAAAATAGAGAGAGTTGAAAACTAGTACTTTGAATGTTAGAATTTTTATAAATTCCTGGAGAAATATTTTGAGATCAAAATTTTACATAAGAATCCTTATGCCAAATTAATTTGAAAAACAAAATTTCAAAAAGTTATAAAAATATTTGAATTGCCTGATAAATCCAAAACAGAAATATGTACACAGTACATTTTCAGAATTATTGTAAATTATGTGAGTAATATTTGCCTCTGAAATTTATACAGTACGAAGATAACTCCCTATCCATCGTGCATTAAATTCATCAATAAATTTAAGACATGATTACTAAC
This sequence comes from Guadua angustifolia, assembly GCA_036346375.1. Classification (NCBI taxonomy): domain Eukaryota; kingdom Viridiplantae; phylum Streptophyta; class Magnoliopsida; order Poales; family Poaceae; genus Guadua; species Guadua angustifolia. Next base: position 15,832 of record JAYEVE010000919.1, on the reverse strand, counting down.
TGATTCAATGAATCCATCATAGCTCTGTTCTCTGTTTGATTTTTGAAATATAATACAACAAATTAAGTTCAATGTCAGAATTAAATGAAAATATTCTGTCATAATTTCAATCTGAAAATTTTATATTATCTTACCCAGTAATAAATGCATCAACATTAAAAATATCAGAAATTAATAAATTAATTGAAGACATTTAAAAATTCAAAAACAGAGAGAATTGAAAAATAGTACTTTGAATGTCAGAATTTTTATAAATTCCTGGAGAAATATTTTGAGTTGAAAATTTTACATAAGAATCCTTAGCTCAAATAAATTTGAAAAACAAAATTTCAAAAAGTTATAAAAATATTTGAATTGCCTGATAAATCCTTAGCTCAAATGAATTGATTTTTTAAATATAATACAACAAATTAAGTTTAGTGCTTACTGCATTGATAGATTTTATTAAGCAAACCAAGAAAGTTCAAATTTTTTGGAAATTTTATAGAATGGTACTGAGGAAGTTCTTAATTTGTCATAAAAATTTTAGATGATGATCACACTCGAGAAAATTTAGAAAAATCTAACAAGTTTGCTGTCCCAATTATGTCCATTCAGTTTTTGATTTTTCTAAGATAACAAATGATGTTAAATTATTTTGAAATTTTTTTCTATGATCCCAAACAACATGGGATGGTACCATAATTTGTTCAGCTGATTATCAGGCTTGTAAATTTGTTTAAAAATCTGACAGTGTTTCTACCTAAATTTTAAAAAATCTCAAAAAATTAGTTTTTCATCAAATTTTCATGTAACAAGACTTTGTTAAGGGTTATTGGACCCATTTCGTTCAAATCCGGCCAAAATTTTTGAAAATCCGGATTAAAAACCCGAAATTTCGGCGAAATTTCCGAAAATACTGTAGCAGTTACTGTAGCAAATCAATTTTTTTAAATTTTGAATTCGGCCTGTAGATATAGATTGGAAGGGTCCGAAAACCGAAATTTCGGTGAAATTTCATCGAATTTTTTATCCCTGGTCTACCATAGAAAAAATGTCAGAATGTTTAGTACATAGTACTGACGGGACCTACTTCCCTTCACCTGTCTCTCCACTCCCCATCCTGAAAAGCCGGATCGAGGCAGCAGTGCTGGTGAATGGTGATGGTACATGTATTGATGTATGTTCAGACCGGATGCATGCATGTGTACATCTCTGATCTCTCGAGATTCACTCTCCGTCTCCGTTCTCGCGATCTAAAATTTTCTCCGTCTCTGTCCTCATTCCTTGTCTCGGGGGAGAAAATCCCTCTGTCCCCATCCCCGTTTGGGTATCGGGACCCCGTCGGGGACCTATCTCTGCGAAAATTTCACACAAGAGAAGAGCCCTTATAGCCATTTTAACTCTAAAATCATATCAACAAACAAAGAAAAAAAAGAATGCATGCATTTATTGAAGATTATGTTGTCTCGTTTATAAAAATGTGAATATGATGGGCTAGAGAATGTGTTTGCAATCTAATAACTAAATTGGACTAAACTAAATTTGAATCCCAACTGGGTCCCTCCGAGGAAAAAAATTCGTCCCGCCCCGCCATCCCCGACGAGGAATAATTTTCCCATTTCCATTCCCATGAAACGATTTCTTCCCATACCCGTCCCCTAACAGAGAAATTCCCCGCTGGGGATCGGGGAACGAGTCCCCATTGCCACCCCTACTTAGGAGTGGCACATGCGATTCAAATACTAGCACATGAAAGCATGCATGGGTGGTCAGACTGAATCAAATACTCCTGCCGTGACAAATATTTATAGTGTTGAACATCCGCACAATCTCTAGAATACAGATTTGATAACTAATTTCTATTATAATAAAGTTATAAAATTCAATAAAATTATAGTATTATGAAAGTACTTTTTCCGATACATTTGCACATATGGATTTCATATATCTGATTTAAATATTTGAAAAGATATTAATAGTCAAAGTTTTCAAAAATTTATCTATATTTATGTAAAAACAACAATTATTTGTGACCGAACGAGTGCATGCATTTTGCATCTCTGATCACTCTCGTGAGTAGGGTTGAAAACGGGTTGGATATCTTCCGCCCGATCCGAGACCGGATCCGGTCGGGACCAGATTCGGGAACGGATTTTATTATTCGGTTGGATCCGGGACCGGATCCGGATACTTGAATCCAGATTCGGGATCGGATCCGGAGTATTCAATATCCGGTAAATATGGGACGGGATCCGGATATTCGGATTTTTTCTATTCGGATATCTGATGAGGACATCACAACCAAGGACACAACCACGCCGAGTGGTTCTTCTCATACACAACAAGTTTTACAAGGACCTACAACTCGTGCTCGAGCACGTCTATTCAATTATCAGGAGAAGAACCTCCAAATGCCAAGCATAAAGCACAATCATCATATGCGCATGTTGGACTTAGAATCAGCAAATTCGCGGGTTCGGCCTCCACGACAGCATCAACTTCAAACGACCATAACTTTTGATTCTGGAGGTTTCTAGAGACCCATGAGTACACGTTTGAAAGATCTCGGAGTCTACTTTCCAATGGATCCAGCCCCAGTGCCAAATTCATCGTGGAGCAACGGGAAATCGCAAAAGAGTGTCACGGGCCAGAAACTCCAAGTGCTGCGCCACCTTTCTTTTGGGCCCAAAGCCCATGTAACGCTAGGGCAACCCCTTGGCCGCCCCATGGGTGCTGCACGCCTTAGCTCCTCCCTAGCCGCCACTTACATCTATATATTGTTTGCTACCATTGCATTTTAGTTTTCGGTTTTGTTTATTTGATAGTTTAGCCATTGCTACTATTTTGAGTCTTCCAGACGTGCTCAACAACCGCCTAAGAAGCTCCTTGTTTCGTAACCCCACATTATCAATCCTTCATCCTTATTTGCAATTTCAGATTGCCTTTACCTTTGTTCTTGCTTGTTCTTCTGTTGCATGCGTGAATTGAACTCGTGTTCAGGTTGATCGTGCCAACGGCAAGATCAATAACCCTCTGGAGTTGGTTTAGCGATTGCTAAGGCGCATCGTCGTCGTACGTTGTAGTCGGATCGTCAAAGTCAATTCCTCCGAATCGAAGTTATCACTCTCATCGAAAGATCGGGACACCAAAGTCACATCAATATCGGATCGGATATTCAGGTTGGATATCAGCAAGGCCCAACCTATTTTCACCATATTTTTTCCATGTCAGCCCATTTACATTAACAATTAGTTGGTTCTATTAATTCTTAAGTAGCACATTCTTTCTACGACGTTTGTTGAGTTTGATTGATATATAATTTGTTACTATAGTCATGTACTCATATAATTTTAATTCAATATATATTACTCTATGTATGCATACATTATCCGTATATCTTTATCCGTTTCCGATCCGAATCCGTTACATATCCGTATCCCAAATTACCCGAATCCGTATCCATATCCGTATCCGGCTAGCTCGTATCCGGTTCTGAATCCGAGAAAAAAATATGGATTAGGATACGGAAAGAGCAATATCCGTCCGTATCTGACCCATTTTCACCCCTACTCGTGAGCAAGCTATTCTCTCTCTCTGCAATGGGATAGCCTCTGATTGCTGGGCCCACGAGAACTTAAGACATGGATGGAGATGGAAACGTGTGGACTAAGGGCAATCCTAACCCATAGTTTCCATGAGTGGTTTCTAGAGGAAAGAGAGTGCAATAAATATTCGTTTAGACCTAGTCTCTCCAATGCATAGTTTCCATAGTAGTTTCTATGTAGAGAAAAATTTAATGACTTCATACATGCATCGGATCTAGAAGGAAGGGGATGGAAACCACGATTCTGCTCCCAACGCAAATTGTCTAGTTTTTTTGTGCATCGGTCTACGGGGGGATTTAGTTTCCTGCATGAGAAATCATTTCCCTCTCTCACCTCAATAACTCTATTGCCATGTCACCAATTTATTTATGTGGCAGCTTTATTAATGCTATGGAAACTAGCTGATATGGAGCATTGGGACTACCCTAATAGGTCTAGTGCCCACGTAACCTGCCATAACTTTTTGTTAAGGTTACACGAGGGGCATCCATAATTCCACAGTGTATGGAACTCTTAAAGACGCATGTGAGTGGGCCTAACGTAGAAAATATGCCACAATGTTTTAGTACTTACAGGTGGGACCTACATTGAAAAAAACCCACCATCTCAGGGCAGTCCCAACCTTCCATTTCAGCTAGTGTCCATAGAATTAATTACGCTGCCAACTAAGCAAAAATCTGATGTGGCATAGGAATTAAGGAAGGGAGAGAAGAAAAAACAAAGAAACCGTGTCTCATGCAAGAAACTAGGTCGGTGCGGGCACCAAGACGCAAGAAACAAGCAAAATCGGGGTTGGACATTTCTACACGCTTATCAAGCTGTGTTTGTGGTGCATGCATTGGTTTATTGCTCTCTCTCTCCTCTCTAGACACTGCTCATAGAAACCATGGGTTGAGAAACTTTGCATTGGTTTATTGCTCCCTCTCTCCTCTAGATACTGTTCATGAAAACTATAGGTTGAGACTGCCCTCGTACTATCATTCCCTTCCCATCTCTCTGTCCGCTCCCTATCCTGGAGACTCGGATCGAGGCAGCCGTACTTGGTGATGACATCAACGGAGAGTGTGGAGTGGCAATGGCAATGCGATGATCCCAGAACCATGGTTCAAAGTTTCGCCGAATTTCGGCGAAATTTCGCTTTTTGGGACATGCCGAGTTTTGATATACCGATCAAATTTAAAATTAAAAAAAATGATTTGCTACAGTATTTTCGAAAATTTCTCCGAAATTTCGGGTTTTAAATCCGGATTTGACTGGAATTAGTCCAATAACCCCTAATAAAGTGACCTTACATGAACACTTGTTGAAAAAATAATTTTTTGAGATTTTTTAAAATATGGGCAGAAACACTGTCAGATTTTTGTAAAATTTTACAAGCTTGCTAATGATCTAAAAAATTTATGATACCATCCTTAATAGTTTAGAATCATACAAAAATTTTTTAAAATAATTTAACATCATTTGTTATCTTTAAAAAATCAAAAACAGAATGGACATAATTGGGACACTAAACTTGTTAGATTTTTATAAATTTTATCGTGTGTGATCATGATCTAAAATTTTTATGACAGGTTAATAATTTCCTTAGTACCATTCTGTAAAATTTTAAAAAAATTTAACTTTCTTTGTTTGCTCAATAAAATCTATCAATGCAGTAAGCACTAAACTTAGTTTGTTGTATTATATTTCAAAAATCAAACAGAAAAAGAACATAAATGGCACTGTGCCTTATAAAAATTTCATAAATTCACTGAAACATGATCATAATTCAAAATTTTTATGAGATATTAAGCATTTCCTTGTCACCATTATGTAAAATGTTTAAAAATTTTAAACATTTTTTATTGCTAAAGTAAATCTATTATTGATCATCGGCCTTTTAACAGGATAGTAGCACTGTTCGAATTTTTAAAAATTTATGTCACCTTATCATCATATGAAAATTTTATTAGAATATTATGGATGTGTCAGGACCATCAAGAAAAATTTCAAAATTTTATAACCTCGTTTGTTCTAATTTTCATTCGATGAAACTTGCATTCAAATTTTACCAAGACAGTACCAATGTTTGAATTTTTAAAAATTGTTCACATTTTATAATCATCTAAAAGTTTTACATAAATATCATAAATATATCAGGAATCTCCACAAAAAATTTCAAAATTTTCTAATATCGTTTGTACTATTTTTCATCCGGTTCAAACTTACCAATCAACGTTTCATCGGGACAGTACGATGTTTGAATTTTTTTAAAATCCACAGAACTGATAATCATCTGAAAAGTTTATGAGAATATCTCTAATGTGTCAGGAACCTACAAAAAAAATTTCAAAATTGTTCGACATCGTTTGAACCATTTTTCAGTCAGTGCATTTTGTTCAAAATTTTGGGTAATTTCGGCAAAATTTCGGTGCCAAACAAACCGGATTTGAATTTTGCTTTTTGAATTTTGAATGTATTTCGAACGAAAAACCGAAATTCGGTCGAAATTTTGGATTTCGGGAGGATCCGAATTTTTTCACAAAACGAAAATTTGAACCCTGCCCAGAACGTTGTATGCCAGTCAATAATTATTGATACACAACATAAGATCACTATATATCGTACAAAATTCCCTTAAACAACACTATGACGTACAAGTCCGTGTGTCATTAGATTTTTTTATGCGTAGCCTATTCAGTATTAAATTTATGTGCAAAGATTTATCGCATCGCACACGGAGGTTTGAACCAACACACACTAGGTGTAAGGGCATGTACAAAACCATTTAATATGACGTCTTTTAGTGATGAGGTGGACATGCTTGTTGATGTGGGGGAAAATGCAAAAAAATGCTAGAGTCGACTCTTGGTGAAGAGACGACTCTTCACAAGCTCTGGCGAAATTAGAGAGGAGCGATATTAAATAGCATGTTGGCTCTTGCATGTTTCAGACATGCTTATCTTTTTTGTTTAGAAGAATGTGCTAAGAGATACTCTTGACTCTCCATTGTACATGCCCTAAAAGATGCGAGCGCTGGAATGAAGATTAGAGATAAAAGGTAATTATTAATATGTTTGTCACCGTCAGCATGCTGCAGATTCCCTGTTTGTTTCGGCCATGGATACCAACCGAACTGGCACACGCAATGCAATTGCTAGTACGCATGAATGCATGCATGCGTGTTCAACGTGTTCAGACTTCAGACTGGAATCAAGTACTAGTAATGCATGGATGGGTGCATGTGTACATCTCTGATCTCTCCCCTGAGTAAGCTGTTCTCTCTCTCCAATGGGACAGTCTCTGGTTGCTAGGCCCCGGACGGGCACATGCAACGCAAATACTAGCGCATGAAAAGCATGCATGTGTGTTCAGAATGGAATCAAATACTCCCTCCCGTCATATATGTTTGTCGTTGCATCTCCGATCTTTGTCGTGAGCAAGCTCTTCTCTCTCTCTAGTGGGACAACCTCTGGTTGCTGGGCCCAGGTCGGACACATGCAATGCAGTTGCAAATACTAGCGCATCAAAGCATGCATGCGTGTTCACACTGGAATCAAATACTTTCTCTCTCCTAAATAATCGTTATTTTGGACATCAGTCTCTAAAATATAGATTTTACAACAAATTTCTATTATAATAAAGTTATAAAACCTAATAAAATTATAATATTACGAAAATACTTTTGAAGATACATCCATACATATAGAGTTCATGTATCTAATTTAAATATTTGAAACGGTATTATCTATCTATAACTATATTTAGAATGATAACTACTTACGATCGAAACGAGTGACAATGACTGGATGCATGCATTTTGCATGTCTGATCTCTCTCGTGAGCATGCTGCTCTCTCTCTCTCTTCAATGGGACAGCTTCTGGTTGCTGGGCGCACGAGAACTTAACATGGATACAGATGGGAACGTGTGGACCAATAGGTCGAGTGCCTACGTACCCTGCCATAACTTTTTGATAAGGTTGCACATGGGCATCTACAGTGTTTGGAAAAAGGGATCATTTAATACGACGCATGTGAGTGGGTCTAACGTAGAAATAACGAGCGAGCGAGCGCACGCGCCGACGACGACGATGAGGGGAGCGCCTGTGTGGGACCTGAACGCAAATGTAAATAGGAAAACAGAAGGACATTTCCGCGAAAAGCGTGACGTGACACGGGCCTCTGACCACGACAGCTGCGAACTTTAGAAAACACTGGAAAGTTTCCGCGGGTGACACGCCACACGTATCCGTGGTTAGTTAAAACGAAAGATCCTATTTGTATAAAATAATTGAAATAATCTGAACATAATTATATATATTTTTTATATCTATTTAGAATCTTCTCACAAAAGTTTCACGATTTTGATGAACTAAAAGGTCCTTATCGTAAAAAAACCGCTAAAAAGATATGTAATTACATTTTTTTGATGGGCGCCCACGGAGGGAGGACATGAGACACTCGATGTTGCGCCCAGCAAAAAAATTTGACCCGAATTTTTCTAAAAAAAATACAATTTCGTTCTTCTCGACGGTGTTTTTTTCAAATTGGCCGTGACTGCGTAAAATCGAAAGTTCCTTTTCACAAAAAATAGCTGGAACAATCTAAACGCAATTATGTTTTTTCGGTATTTATTTAGGGTCATTTCACAAAAGATTCGCGATTTTGCTGAACCAAAAGATTCTTTTCGTAAAAAACCGCCAAAAAGACCTAAACATAATTACGTTCTTTTTCGGCATTTATCTAGGGTCCTTTCACGGGAAATTCGCGATTTTGCCGAACCAAAAGGCCCTTTTTGTAAAAAAACCGTTAAAAGAACCTAAACGTAATTACTAATTTTTCTGAGGGCCTTCTGCGGATGACCGACATGTGGACGCGCTCTCTGGGCGTGAAGTCTGCAAGATTTAGGATATGTATAATACTAGGCGCGCTACATTGTACGTGCGAAATTTTATCGTGGTACACTACGTCGTGCGGATTTTAGAAAAATTGGTGGAGTGATACTATGTTGCGCGAAATTTAATCCAACAGATATTTCTAAAAAAATACGTAACTTCGGTTTTCTGATTTTTTTTATAAAAAATAGGATGCTAGGAGCCATTGCTGAATCTACGGATTGCTAGGAGACATCGGCGGAGCTATGGAATTTTTTTTTGAGAAAATCGCGGAGATTTAAACTCTCTTTTTTTGACGTAATTTTAGTTTTCATGTTTTTTTTAAAAAAATTGATCGCTAGGACCCAATAGAGAATCTGTGAACTGCTATAAACCTTCGGTAAATCTGTGTTTTTTTAGGAAACCACAGACGTAATTTTTTTTGTTTTTCATGTCCATTCTACGTTTTTTAAAAAAAGGGTTATTAGAACCCGTCGACGAATCTGTGAACTGCTATAAACTTTCGGCGAATCTATGTTTTTTTAGGAAATCGCCAACATAATTTTTTGTTACATAAATCGCAAAGGGACCTAAACTTAAGGCTGTTTGGTAGAGCTCTAGATCCTAGCTTCACCTGAGATCTGAAACTTGTAGGCTAAAAAATTTTAGGTAGTGAGTAGTGACTAAAGAACAGAATATCTTACTTTAAAATTAAACCAATGCACTACCACTTCATGCAGTACTACATCTTTTTTGTTTTATTGCAGGTTTTCACAATGACAGATCATGTGGGTACCGTATGGGAGCATGGGGAGCGCATCGAATCGTCTAGGACGAAGTGCAACAACTGCAAGCATGTTATGAAGGGTGAAGGGGTGATCCGTCTGAAGGAATATTTGGCTGGTCGAGCTGACGATGTGAAGGTTTGCCCCAGCGTGCCTAAAGTGGTTAGGCAGGTCATGCTTGCAGATCTCTATGAAGGTTGGGAGAAGAAGAATAAAGCAGAGGCTTGCGATGACTGGACCACCTTGGTCATAGACTACCGCACCGAAAAGAAGAAGCTCAAGATAGCCATAAGGGCCTCCAGATAAGAGGCCTATCTCAGGAGTCAAGATTTGACCCTAGGTTCGGAGTTTGGGAGTGGTGCAGTGAGGATCTTGATCTAATTCACTCTCAAAAAAATTTTGGCATGCTAAGGGAAAAGAAAAAGGCCTTGGCGATGTTGAACCTGATGTCGGCAGTGATGATAAAATGGATACACCTTCTTATATGTGCAGTACCTCAGTAGTAGTTCAGTGATAGCGACAGACTCTCCCAACGATGATGGGACAGACCCTAGCCAATATACTGTTCGCCTCCATTCACAACCACAATAGTATGTAGGATCACAACTGGAGGTTAGCGCCTAGGGCTGTAAACGAGCCGAACTCGAGCGAGCCTGGCCCTCCAGGCTCGAGCTCAGTAAGGTTTGAACCGAGCTCGAGCCGAGCTCAAGTTGGGGTTTGAGCCTCGACTCAGGCTCGAGCTCGGCTCGACTAAGCTCGATAAGCTTGGGAAACTCGGGAAGCTCGAGTAAGCTCGGTTATTTTGTAAGCTCGGTAGGCTCGATAACAAGCTCGAGTAAGCTCGGCTCAAGAAAGCTCGGTAACAAGCTCGAGAAAGCTCGATTTAAGTAAGCTCAATCCAGGCTCGAGTAGGCTCGCGAACTATTCGAGCTCGGCTCGGTTAGGCTCGCGAGCTCGAGTTCGAGCTCGTTCGGTGCTCGAGCCGAGCTCGAGTAGCTCGCGAGCCTCGAGCTTTTTTTACAGCCCTATTAGCACCCCGACAGAGGCAGACCCTAGTACAAGAATGGGGCGCGTCGAGTAGTGGAGGTGGGCGACAAGCAGCACAACCACAGGATGATGCAGTTTCATAGTGTAGTAACCAGTCTTCTATCCATTTGGGATTCCCAACTGAGCATAGTGGGTACGCTTCGATGCCCTATGGATGGGACCAGGATGGGTGTGGTTACAAATAGGGTTATGTCGGATCGAGCATCTCTTAGCCGTTTGACTACACTGATCCATACGCAGATTCGTACGCACGATACTCATCTGTCAGTGTTAGGTACCTTCACCAGTTAGAGAATTGTAGCGGCTGGATGGCTCATTACGAACATTAGAATTCTGCCTACCCACCGTAAAGAATATAAGTAACACCACGAGCAGAGGTATCACGAGGTCATTGTTGATAACGCGGAGGTCGAGTTTGTACCACAGGCATACTACTACTCGTAGGTACGTGATGCAAATATACATTGATTTTATTGAGATGTATATATGTGATAAATTGTCATATGTATCAATTTTATTTTATACCTATTAATTGTCATGCAAATATATATTGATTGTTTCCAATTATGACTCTTAAAATCTAAATTTTAGTCGAAATGCTGCCAAAATTTCTAACTTCACAGATTGATAATCATTTAAAAATTTTATGGCAAGATAAATGATGCATCACGACCATCCTATCAAATTTTCAAAATTTCTAATGTACTTTCAAACATTTTCTATCTGGACATCACCACAGTCCGATTTTTTTTTTAAAATCCCTCTAACTTCACCATCATCTAAATATTTTATGGAAAGATTAGTGATATGTCAGAATCATGCACAAAAAAGTCTAAATATGTCTAACTTGGTTTGTCCTATTTTTCATTTGATTCAAAATTACTGGTCAGCGTTTTACCAGGACAGTAGCAATGTTTGAAGTTTTAAATATTCCACAAGATTTATAATTATCTAAAAATTTTATGGCAACATTATCAATGTGTGAGGAATTTCCAAAAAAAATTTCAAAATTTTTGACTTCGTTTCACCCAGATTTCGCTCTGGCAAATCTCGTCAAGATCTTTGCAGATCTCATCAAGATCTCAGCTAAACCGGCTGAGATCTCGGTCATACTATTTGAAATAATACCGGATTTGAAAATCTGTTTTTGTGTTTCGTCTGGAATTTATTCAAAATTTCGAGATCTCGCCGAGATTTCATTCTCTGGCCACATCCAAGATTTCGAGTGAAAACCAGATTTCAATCCTTGGGGTAGATTTCCTATAATCGGAAAAACTTGAAATCTAACTGTTCTGATTACTGGCCCTATTTCCAATATCCAAAGCATTCAAGCCTGCATATTTCTGTCCGTCCCTTGTAGAACAATTATGTTTGATCAAGACACCCATCTGAGTGCGAGTAAAATTTCTGGCTCAACTACCTTTTGATGAATCGAAGTACTAAGTGGTTTGAATTATCCACATTTTATGCAGGGCTTTTACCCAAATGCTACAAATTGTAACACAGCTGAATACTACATCTCCTAAATCCTGAAGACTTCGCGTGCGCTGGAACGTTTGAGCCGAGCCGACGGCTCGGCTCGAGCCGGCTGGCCGGCTCGGCTCAAAAATTATTTTCGCGTTTTGGTCTTTTTAGAAATTACGAATAGGTCATTCGTGATTTTTTGTGAGAGGAAGATATTTTTCCCAAAAATCGCGTTTGGGTCCCTCGTGCGCCATTTTACGGAAAAAAAATCCCGTTAAATTCAAATCGCGAACAAGCCCTTTTCTAATTTTTCAGGATAGCGGACAGGTCCAAAAACTTAACAACCAGGTCCTTGCTCCTTACGCCCAGGTCCTTTCTCCGTTTTTCCCAAAAAAATATTTTCGTCACGAAATATTTATGCACTTTATCTCTAGACTTTTTCCCACCTCAATTTCCCATCTCGATCTCCGATATTTTTAAAGCATGTATTATTACTTACGACAACGCTACGATCTCGATATTTTTTAAACATGTATTATTACTCCGTAGCACGCGTGAGAGTGTTAAGCTCGGCATGAAGAATGTTGTCGTCTCTAATAATTTTTCGCTCTTTTCCCTCTAGACTTTTTCCCCACCGCGGTTTTCCAGCTCGGTCTCCAATATTTTCCAAATAATTCGTCGAAAGAGATATTTCTACATCTCTATCTCTACTTTTTTTTCCTGCTTAGCTCATTATTTTGACGATTTAAAAAATAAAACGCCGCAAAAAAATCTCTCTGAAAAATGATACGCGTGGCGTGTTACGCCATGAAGTCTCTAATATTTTTAAAACATGTCCTTTCTCCGCTTTTCCGGGAAAAAGTTTTCGTCGCCGTAAATATTTGTGCAAATCTATCTCTAGACTTTTTCCCATTTCGATTTCCGCCTTGATCTCCGATATTTTTAAAACATGTATTATTACTCCGCTAACGCGTCGATCTCTTATATTTTTTAAAGCATGTATTATTACTCATGACGCCAGAGGGTGTTAAGCTCGACAAAAGAAGGTTGTCATCTCTAATAATTTTTCGCTCTTTTCCCTTTAGACTTTTTCCCCGCCGCGGTTTCCCAGCTTGGTCTTCAATATTTCCCAAATAATTCGGCGAAAGAGATATTTCTACAACTCTATCTCTCTATTTTTTTCCCATTTCGACGATTTAAAAAATAAAATGTCGTAGAAAAAATAAATTTTTCTCTTAAAACGACACTTACCATGTAGTCTTTAATATTTTTAAAAACTTGTATTATTACACGGCGAACGCGCAGAGTGTTAAGCTCGACAAAAAGGAGGTTGACATCTCCAATAATTTTTTACCCTTTTCCCTCTAGACTTTTTCCCCGCCGCGGTTTTCCAGCTTGGTTTCCAATATTTTCCAAATAATTGGTCGAAAGAGATGGTTCTACAACTCTATCTCTATTTTTTCCCGCTTCGCTCATTATTTCGACGATTTAAAAATTAGACGCTTAGCCGAAAAAAATATTTTTCTTCGAAAAACGACACGCGTGGACGTGTTACGCCATGAAAATTTCCTAGTTGTTCTAAATGTCGTGAATTCGCTTTGCAAATTAAATGCAACAACAAGAGCCATTAATATTGTTGTCACCGCAAGAGGAGAATAGGAAGGTGTCTGAAAGCGTCTGAGGCGATCCTCGACAAGAAATCACCGTAGAGGAGTTTGAGTTAGAAATCGATGAATGACACTCAATTAGATTAGCCTCATGAAATGACATTAAATTGGGGCGCTCGATCTGAAAGCGACAAGTGCCATCCAATTTCTCCCACCAAAGGACATTACGCCTATTGAATTGACGAAATGCCCTTGGGTCACATAGTGAGGATTTTATTTGGAGTTTTAAGCTTTTCTTTTTGGAAATAATTTTACGAAATATTTACGTGAAATTCAAAATTACGAAATTCAAAATAATTCAAAATTACGTGAAATTCAAAATAATTTTTACGAAATAATACAGGTACATTTTGAATTTCGTGAATTTTAAAAAATTTTGAATTTCGTGAAAATTCAAAATAATTTTGAATTTCGTGCATAATACAAAATTATTTCTATTGTTATTGCTCAAAAATTCAAAATTCAAAATAATTTTGAATATTCACGAAATTTTGTATTATTCGTGAATATTCAAAAAAATTTTGTATTATGCACGAAATTCAAAATTATTTTGAATATTCACGAAATTCAAAAAAAATTTGTATTATGCACAAAATTCTTTTGAATATTTTGTATTATGCACGAAATTCAAAATTCGAGAATATTCAACAAATCCGTGAACATTCACAATTATGCACGAAATTCACGAAATTTTGTATTATTCGTGAATATTCAAAATAATTTTGTATTATGCACGAAATTCAAAATTATTTTGAATATTCACGAAATTCAAAAAAAATTTGTATTATGCACGAAATTCTTTTGAATATTTTGTATTATGCATGAAATTCAAAATTCATGAATATTCAACAAATTCGTGAACATTCACAATTATGCACGAAATTCACAAAATTTTGTATTATTCGTGAATATTCAATATTCAAAATAATTTTGTATTATGCACGAAATTCAAAATTATTTTGAATATTCACGAAATTCAAATTTTTTTGAAATTCAAAATGTACCTCAGATTATTTCAGTAAAAATTATTTTGAATTTCACGTAATTTTGAATTATTTTGAATTTCGTAATTTTGAATTTCACGTAAATATTTCAGAAAATTATTTCCAAAAGAAAAGCTTAAAACTCCAAATAAAATCCTCACTATGCTAACCCAAGGGCATTTCCGTCAATTCAATAGGCGTAATGTCACTGTGGAGAAATTGGATGGCACGTTGTCGCTTTCAGATCGAAGCCCCAATTTAATGTCATTCTCATGGGCGAATGAATTGAGTGTCATTCATCGTATTTTCCTGCTCGCAGAATCGCAGTGGCGTGAGATGCCGACAACGTTTACGCTATTTAACGAGAGCTCGAAAATTGTCCTTCCTTAATTGTATCGATTTTAGTAAAAAATCGATAAGAATTGAATGAAATGCAAAGCTAAACTTTTTGAACTCGGCGATTAAATAACGGCAAAAAAAAAATCAGAAACTGATCGGTTTTATTGATTTTCGACCTGTGTATATTGAAAATTGACACACTCAGTGGAAATTGGAAAAATTACATAAATTGTTGAAAATTTGTAAAACCCAAAGATAATCTTTCCTACATTTTAAGACAACATCAAGTTATAAAATACATATTTTGCAATAGTAGCAAAATTATGAAAATTTTTTGGCAAGACCTTGTTATATTTTAGACAATATCAAATTATAAAGTAGACATTTAGTAATAATATCTAAACAAATAATCTTTATTTCAATACCATTCACAAATCAATCCAACAATTATGCTTTTCAAATCCCTTTTCTATTATTTATATTCAGTTTTACTCAAAAATATCTCAAAATTTCGGTTTTTCAAAAAAAAAATCATAACATATGTCAACAACTATTAATATTAATTTTAGAAAACTTTTGGATAAATTTTTTGAATTTTTTAAATTTAAATTGAACCGGTTTAGATTGGTTCCATTGCTCGCACCAGACCAATTAGATCGATTTTCATATTTTTCAAATGATTTTCGTCCATATTTGAAACCTGACGATGACAGATATATAGCGGGATTGTGAAAGCAGACTTGAAACTGTCAGGTCAGTCTTCTTCTACTTTATTTGGTAGATCGTCGCATTCAGTCCTCCACTTTATCAGTGGGGTCGGCGTCACGATGCGTGATGGTTCGTTTGTGATGACTACTCCTTTTTTGTAATCATAAAACATTACAATCATCCTCGAAATTTTACGAGAATATTAGTGATTTATAATTAGCTTTGTAAAATAATTTAAAATTTTTTTAACATAATTTTTTCTATTTTTCGTTTGGTTCAAATTTCATCATCATCGCTTTTATCGTAGCAAAGAATAATTTATGAATTTTAATAATTCTTCAGGATCGATAATTATCTGAAATTTTTATGGAACATCAATGATATGTCAAAACCCTCTA